>JAVQIZ010050420.1:0-10000 GCA_036023535.2 Galaxias brevipinnis
TTATCAGAGCCAATATTGAGGATTGTAAACATAGTCTATCTTCATTAGGCATTCCTGCCCATATTGCCGCATGTTTGGTCAGTCAATTGGCCGAGGGGCCAGGGTATACGCTGCTGTGCTGGGCCCAAACTCACTTTGATCTTCAATGGCTTTGTGTGTGTGTGTCTGCCCCTCCACTGCGTGTGTTTGCGCGTGTGTGTGTGTATTTGTGCGCGCGTGTGTCTGTGTATTTGTGTGTGTGTGTGTGTATTTGTGCGTGCGTTTGTGTGTTGGAGCAATGCAATTTCACAACCCAAGTACACCAGCTGGTTCACGTTAAAGATCCAAGGTAACCGTGGCGCCCCGCGGCTGTTGCAGAAACGAGGTGTGTGTGAGAGACTGCCTGTGTGTGTGTGTGTGTGTGTGTGTGTGTGAGAGAGAAACTGCCTGTGTGTGTGTGGGGGGGAATATATCTACAGTACATATTCTGCAAATACATGTGTGTGAGAGTGTGTGTGTAGATGTGTGTGTAGTTGTGTGTGTGTGTGTGTGTGTTCAATCACATGTGGTATACGTTTGGATGCGTTCCTACTCACATTCCCCCATGGCTTCGACTCTTAAGTTGTTTCAACACTGAGGCTTCACTTCCAACCAGCAATACAGGACACAGGTCAGTGATAAGACAATGTACACACACACAGTCTACTGTGGGGGCGGTCCTACCACTGTTATTCCACTGCAGACAGAAGTCTTGCAAAGAAAAATAAGCATTGTCTATCCGTATTTTGTTATGATTATTGTTGGGCATTGTATGCAAGCCGTTTGGATCTAGGCCTTTACGGGGAGTATTTGACACACTCCACTCCCCAGTATGATTGTAGCGCTTAGTCATTGCTGTGAACATTTTTCTTTCAACACAGTGTACAATAACCTATCGCTTTTTTCCAAACGAATGATTGGATATTTCTGAGATTTCATGAGCGAGAGCACTGAATCTGTATGGCGTTCAGAGAAGGGCAGATCACCAGGAAGCAGAGAGGAGCACATCCCCGTCCAGTTCAGGATGCAGAGGGAGCGGAATAATGCCCATATGGGCCAATGTTTGAATGTGTGACGGACGGGAGCCTTCTCCACAGTGGGGTTTAGGGACGGAGTAAAGGCCTTATCCTGAACACAGTATGTGCAGCTCTAAGCAGATCTCACACGTTCAGCTCACTCTCTCCTTTTCTGACCACCCCAACCAAAGGATACAGCTGGACAAGTCCTGTACAATCCCATACATTGTGTCACATAGTATATTTACATTTCAAAGAGAATGTGGATGTGTGAGTGTGTGTGGTTACGTGTGTGTGTGTGTGTGTGAGAGAGAGAGAGTGTGTGTGTGTATTGGTATCTAGGCTAAGCGTCTCTATATCAGTCACCATAGCAACAGAAGTCATTGCCGACGGATAAATCTTACAGATCACAGAGCACAGACCTATAATAAACACACACACACACACACACACACACACACACACGGCAAGATTCAGATAGTATACCTTGATTAAAATACACACATACATATGTACACAATTACAACAAAAGTATTTTATCTTTTCTCAGTTCTAATTGCAAAAAAACATGTCAACTATGTTTAATACATGCTATGTGATTGTAGGCAGGCACTCATGCTTGTACACAGTGAATAAAAAAGTGTTTGCATACATCTTTGTATATGTATGTGTGTGAATTTGGGGCCATTGTTACAATCCTAAACAACATGTGTGATAATTTCCTGTGAAAAAACAGGCTGAAATATATTTAGGTTAGCGTCGAGTTGCAGAACATAAAAAATGATGGTTGCTTTTATCCTTGTTAGTCTTTTAAACAACTGAGACCAATTTTGTCTTTGCAATTAATTCTTCTTGAGTTAAAACTCAAAGGCATATATGTCTTGTTTGTTTCAAAAGGTAGTTGCCAACCTCAAAGACCAGTTTCCACTCTCACACTCAGCCTCGAAGCTGCTACCAGGTCCTCAGGGCTGTGCAGAGTCGGAATATGTTTAGAAGTATACCTGCACTCAAACACGGGCGGGTATTTGCGTATGTAAGTGCAAACCTGTCAGGTGTCTGCCACCTCTAATGACAAAAGGAAGCCTACCCAAAGGACAAAGCCGTTAAAGTGAGCCTTTCTCTGCCAAATGCCCAGCAGCTTCAACGTGCTCTTTTGTCAAATCAAAGGTGTCAGATTTTCACATTTTCATTTTTTTTCTTGTTATTGAGTACCATATATATGAAAGTGTCTTATTTTTAAATTCCGCACCAATTTATAAAAAAAATTATCAAATGAGAAGATATCACAAAAGAAATATTAAAATATTTTTTATACTATATTATAGTATTATATATATTATACTTCCGCTGGAACTGTATGCTGTGGTCTGATACTATTAGGGAAAACTGGGGTGCCGGGATTGAAAATAATATTCAGTGCCATCTCCTCATCAGGGGACAAATACAGTGCAGAGTCCCTCTGCCTGACAGCCATAATTCATCCCAGCTTTAATTCAGTCTGTTACAGAGGTGTCGATAGGGGACACACACAGCGTGGTGATCCTCACAGCCAAGGCTCACACACACACACACACGCACGCACGCACGCACGCACGCACACACACACACACACACACACACAGCGTGGCGACCCTCACAGTCAAGGCCCGCCTACCGCATGCTCACACACACACGCACACACACACACACACACACTCACACACACACACACTCACACAAAGCTGGTGACCCTTACCCTGTGTCTCATCCACAACAAACACCAGCACCCGCGCATGCACATCCCCCCCCACCATCATTACCACTGCTACCATCATCGTCATCATCATCATCGTCTGGGAGGGCTATCTGTTCTGTGGTTGTAGGCTCCAGCTCAAGGCCTTTCAGCTTAGATGTATCATCAGTCATTTAAGGCAATTAAGCACTTCTCAATGAGAATAGCCATGCTTCCCCTGAGCAAGATAGAGAGGAGAGATTCTCAAAGCCATTTTCCACCAAATCCCATTAAAGGTGGGAGAAAAAAAAAAAGAATGAGGATGAAGTCTTAAAATGGAGGGCTTTTATTTAAGGACTGGAAGGCACCACTGGTCAGATTACTCCTGTCTTATGTTCCTAGTCTTGTGAAATCTCATTTCTTTTTGAGCACAGGCTTCTGAGTCGCTGCGAGAATAACCTTGACTCTATTGTTTTTTAACCCCTCCGTTTCTAATGGTTACGGACACAGTAGACATTTATCTTTCTTTTGAACCCAGTAGATTGTACATTTCTTATTGGTACTTCTGTCTAATTATAATTTTGTATACATCTCAGCGTTAACATAAATGTAATATTTGATAGATGAGGTCTGAGCTTTATATGTATAAAAAAAAAACTGTCGGGCATTTCCTCATCTTAACACACACAATATGAATATATTTTAAATATACATTATTTTATTTACTTCACTTATTTAGTTAATAATCTAAATAATAAAAGTAATCTTCAGTATAATAATACTGAATTATCACCGACAGTAAAGGGGCAAATGCATTTTCTTGTGAAGTCTATGTTCACTACACTGTAGTCTTACTGAAGATGTTTCAGGGTTTTTTCTCTTCAAAACGATGCTAGGCTTTTGGATTCCATTGGCTCTCTGTGTTACAAAGTCAATGGAAAAGTCAATAGAACCGGAGCTGCTGTGTAATTTTGCCATACAGCAACAGAAAAGGTGCAATCTTCTAAGGTATCCGATATGTTTGCTTGCTAAAGGCCGACACATTGTATTTGTCCGGGAGGAAAATGGTCTGCTCCCTTACTATTTCTGGGACATCTATCTGTGTAGCCAACATAGCTGGGTGACCTCCTAGGGGTGATCGGTGGTACATCGCAGCATTGACAAGAGAAGACCAAAAGACGACCTTCACCTAGATCGTTTGCTGCACAGCTATCCCTGGAATTTCCCCCGGAACATTCCGTGGAACGTTTGCTTTGTAGCATAGGACACGCTCACGGTTATCCCTGCTGCTATGACTTCACCTTGGTAATTCCCAAAAAAAAGAGACTATAATTTAAAATGTGGCCTGAGATAATGTGGAACAGCAATGGGAACCCCTATGTTTGTGTAAGAGTCCAAGGAGAGTCAGTCATAGCCAAACTGTAAAATAGGTTTGTGGTTTATTTTCCTTCTTTTGAAAAGGGGGTCTCGGTACTGCTGAAACAGACATCTGCAGAGAATAGACCTCCTCATTTGGACTTAATCAAAGCAGGCTGCCTCCATGCATGAACATCACAGTGCTGAGCTGCGAGCCTCTGGCAAGAGCCGAAAGGGAGAGAAAACACACACACACACACACACACACACACACTCAAGAATCTGAATAAAAGGTCAAATAGCTTTATCAATAACTGTGGAAAATCTGTTTTGTGAACAGAAGTAGCAGCAGAGCTGACAGACGCAGCGGGCCTGATGAATAACCGGGAGAGGAATCGATAGGGAAGAGGAGTTTAGGTGGAGTGCGAGAACGTTTTGTCATCCAAGGGTACACTCCAATATCTGGGCCCATCCATCAAAGGCAGGAATGGCGCTCCGTCTTCCGCTTTAATTGAAAGCACACTGAAACAAGTTATTTACATGACTGGGTGGATTTGAGTGTGTGCATGTCAACCAGGCAGCTTTAAGGCCCTTTTTTTTTGGGTGTGTGTACTTTTGTTTTGTTTTCCATCAGCATGCATGGATACAAAGTCCAAACAAAGGACACACACAGGAAGCTTGGAAAGGTAGATGGTGCACTGTGAGAGGTTTCGCAGAACAGTTTCAACATACACAAAAAAAGCTTAAATATGTACATGAGACATATATGTAAATTATTCAACCTTTCATCTTCCTCCTTGAAATTACAGTCTTGTGATTTAAAGGCAGCCCTTTTTTTTTTATTATTGTGACATTCCAAAAATATAA
Organism: Galaxias brevipinnis; assembly: GCA_036023535.2. Taxonomy (NCBI): domain Eukaryota; kingdom Metazoa; phylum Chordata; class Actinopteri; order Galaxiiformes; family Galaxiidae; genus Galaxias; species Galaxias brevipinnis. Next base: position 4,969 of record JAVQIZ010050420.1, read on the forward strand.
ATGAACCTTCCGGCAAGTGTGACGTTCTTGGAGAAAGGGCAGCTAGTGGCCTTATAAAGTTCAATTTAGAACAAATAGATGCTGTGGGTCCATTTACAAAGAGGTGCTCCATGGTCCTGTGCGGGTATCTCCCTTTCACTTAGACCGTGTGTGATGCCATGTTGTTCATTAGAAACGGGGCTCGAAACCTAATTCAACTCGCGCTCGCCCCCTCCGTCCACAGCTCAGGATCATATCATGGCTTGAACATGACCAAAGTTGAACTCGCTGCTACTGTGTGTCCTGTTCATGTCGCAACCAGAGGCAGAGCCGGGGAGGAGGCCGTGTCTGCATGGAAGCCAGCAAGCATCTGTCCAGCATATCTACACATGTGTGGTAAACATTGAGAGAACGATGACAGTGCAGAGCAGAATACAGAAACGACTGTATAATCAAGCATGGATAACAAGACAGGACCTGAAATTATATGAATATAAGTACATGGTATGTACGTATATTATGTGTAAATAGGTTATTTGACAATTGGGATCTTATAGATTGTACATATACTATGCATAAATGAATTAATTAAAGAACTAGTTTTTTTTATACCTTAAGCTTCCAAAAAGGTGTTTGAGACATCCCTCTATTTTGAATCTTAGTACTACTTACCCATTTATTCATAGAACAGATGTGCTTGGCACAAGTAAATGGTCAAATTTGCACCAACCCTTTTTAAACTCCTCTGAGTAAACGTCCGCTTACTGTCCAATGCTGGGACGGGGAATTCTGTGGAACTTAAAAAAAAAGAGCAAGCAAACCAAGTTCAACTGGGAATTCAAGGCTAAATCAATGCATATTTCCCTTTAGCAAAGATGAAGCATATTTTCCTTTAGCAAAGATGAAGCTAGCCAAACGCACCCAATTCCCCTAGACATGTTTTAGCTCACGTAAAGCAGTGAATGGAGGATTGTCTTTCGTTCGCGGCTATGCATTTCATAAGAGCAAATTCGCTTGCTTTTCTCTTCCACAAATGCATATGGTTGGACTAAATCCCTGCCATGCCAAATTCATGATCCAGCTAAATAGTACATTAGCGCAGAGCGAAGCCAGTTTTTGTCTGAGTCTACTCAGGGGATTTCTTCCACTAAACATTTCCCTGAAATGTGCAGTTGGCTCACGGTAATGTTATTGTTGCCTTTTTGAACACTTCCAATTTGAAGTCTACTTTTTTCTCAGCTGCCTCTTGGCTTCAATGTGCATTTAAGGACGCTGTCCAATAGCTTGTGAATTGTTTTTAAATTAAATAGCCATGAGACTTTTCTTTCACTCACTGAAACACTTTCACAGAGGATTTGAAAGGAGTTATTTTCCAAAGTATTGGCAATTAAAAGATAAAACTTCACTAGTTTAAAAAGGGAAAAAAAGGGAATCAAAACGTGACATGACATGAAAATCGTTGGCACAACATGTTATTATTGTGTACAATGAACAAGTCTGGTTGTATAATTTTGAGGTTACTTTATCTTTCTAAAGTCTGGCCAGCCTGAGGGCTTAGGATGGGTAATGAGCCCTGACAATTATTTTCATAAAAAGCAATAAAGACCAGTAATTATAAAAATGCCAATACAAATTCTTCTTTCGAAAATCTATAAAGCTATTAGGGTCATAATTAAAAAGATGAGCAGCTAAGCCTGAGAAGATTGCGTTTCCCTGCACAAGTGACTGTGAAGCTTCTATCCGATGTTTGTTGTGCAAATTTCTCCAACAAAAACATTAACTTTGAAATATTAATCCAATCTAATGTATTGATAGAAATCTCCCATTAAAACGCAAAGGTCCATGCTTCAAACACCTACGCTTCATTACACATATACTGCAGCTCCAGAGGGTCATTACCCCTCCATCTGTACACGCAAACACACACATACACACGCACGCACGCACGCACACACACACACACACACACAAATAGCACACACACACACACACACACACACACACACACACCTAGAATTAGGGAACAAAGGATCATTTCAGCTGTTTAGTAAGATATGACACAGCTAAAAGTGACTACTATATAGTAATAGCAATACAATTACGACTAAGGGTCTTAATATGATTTTGGAGCTATCAAGCTTTATCCATTATACCTCAGTTGAATGGTGGAAAAAACCCTCACTTTTGATTTCCTTGAAACGGCAGATGTGATCATTTGTAATTTGGAATGAGAATCTCAAATTTGCTGTAATTGGTATTAAACCTTCAATGTCCATTTGATGTCTGTACAAAGACAATGATGTTGAGGCTCTGCTGCTAATGAGGTTTATAACCAACTGGTTTGAAAATGTAAAAGGCACTTATGTTATCCATTTCTGTGTAACAATAACTCTAATTTTGACACCCCAAAAAGTTTTCTGTTGTTTCTCTGTGGAGCTTTGAGACACTGGGCATGCCTCCCCCTCGTCTGCAGCAGCCCAAAGACAACGCCGTGTTTGTTCTCCAGTATCTCTCTCTTCCCTATGTTTTGATCCAGGGTGTGTGTACTGGGCGGACATTAGACCATCTCTCAGGCCAGTAATGGGGTTTGATTCCCCGGGGTCCACGCGGCAAGAGATGGCCACTTCTTCACATTAGCCAGTCAGGTATGACAGCGATCTTGGTCGGCCATCCCCATGGCTGCCCTGGATAAATAATAAATGAAGGTGGTATTTCAGCCTTCCAAATCATCCTGGGGGTCAGGACTCCTCCTCACAGTGAACTTTGTAAGATGCGGCAGAGCGCGGCGAGATGCTAAAGGTTAGCGTCTCCGACAAGACAATCCTACATTCGGCCTGCAAGCACAAGTAGTTTATAAACATCCACCCCCTGAGTTGTCGTTGAGGCAGTTGTTATGGCTCTGCTCTTCTCTATCCATCAGGGTATGGGGGGATACGGAGAGGAAAAGTTAGCAGTTTCCCAAAGCATGCATCTGCTGCAAAGCTGGTTCTTTCTATAGATTTTTCCTTCAAGCCTGTAATCTTGAAAGCTTGTAACAGAAGATGAGGTAAATATCATTTATTTGCTCAACTGGGTTTTGGATTGGACTGAAATGAAAATGGGGGGGGACACGGAGAGTCAGGTACGAAAGCAATAATTTCACATAATTGTCCTTCGGACAGGGTCCAGAGGAACGCCGCCTTGCTGCATAAACGGTTTGATTTTTGACTAAAACATTTTGATTCAGCTAATCACGGCCAGTAAAATGGCCTAGACAGAGAGAGGATACTTCAAGTGTAAGTGTTTCTCTCTGGATTTCCTTTCGTAATGCCTTTTGTGAACGATAGCGTGATTGAGGCATTTCAAAGAAGTTCAAAGAAGGGACCCCTGACAGTGGCCTTCAAGGCTTCTAATACTGCTCCCATCAATACAATTGACATCATAGACACTCAGAAGACAATGGGAGGGTAAAGTAACCGTGCGCCCTGATCAAAACGAAGTGAGCAAATAAGCTCTATAGCGCCGTGCTCGTGTACCACGTCATTCAAGTAATCATAAGCCAAAGACACTTGAAAAATAATCATACCAAGGATCATTTTTCTTCCAACAGGTTTATTTGAAATACAAAAGGCTATTGTGTAATGGACAATCAAACTGAAGCAGGAAAATATGGGTAAAATGTGATTTGGTGCCTTGACATTGCTTGGACGAAACTTGGGCTGCACCGTGTCAAATAATGTAAGAATAAAAACATAGACAATCCAGGAGAGAGCTTTCTGAGTGTCAGGACAAAAGTTTTAGGGCGTTTGCACGATCCTGGATGCCAGAGTCTGTAAATGAAGAGGTCCGTCCATCGTTAAACCCAATGGTCTGTCTTTAGGTAGTCCATATCTGCATCCATCCACCCATCTATCTATCTGTCCGTCTGTCTGAACCCCATCACAACAAGGTCATCAGTTCATCAGCTCTCTTTTCATTAGCAGAGGAGGATCTATGTGTGTGTGTGTGTGTGCTCTTTGTAGTGCGTGTGTTTATTAGCGAAGGGGGGAAGCTAATTATTTGGTCAGTCTAATGAGGGTCACTGCGGTTGTCCGTCTCTCTCCTTGTGGCAGGTCCCTTATTCAGCTAAGTAATCCTATTTGACCCTCTTCACGACAAGTGCTCCTGAACCACTGGCCAAAGACAAAATTAGCCCACGCTTGCATAACAGTCCATTCGCAATGCGCCATCTTGTTGGAGCAGATTCATTTGTCTTGTGTTTTTTGATCAATAGGGCTAGATCATAGTAAATACCATCACCGCATTTCCAGCCCATTGGATACTGGCGAGACTTTGTTTGCTCTATCAATGCACCTCGTGTTTGATGGCAACCATAAACCTTATGTCTCAGGCAAGAGCAAATAACCATATAAAAACCCAGTAAAAGTGTCTCATAATAATATCAGTGAAAGCTCTCACGTTAACCAATAGATCACGCACGGAATATCATTTTTATGTGTGTATATACACCATCAAAAAAACGTGGGTTTTCTTTCTCGGCATGCATAAAGAAATGAGGTTGGGAATATAATGCATAATGGAACTCGTTTTCCGAGGCTCGGCCATTGCTCCTAAAGGGAGGGCACGACACGCATTTCTCACTCCACGTGGCAGTATTATTCTATGATCGACGGCCCAAACCCAATTAAATAGATTTGATAATGACACTTAAATCACATATCCACTTACCTGAATGTCTAATGAACTGACAAAAAAAGGGCTGTTATTTGAGTGTTATGCGTGATTAGCACCTTGTGTGAAAGTGTCAGCATGTCCAACGTGTCACTCATACATGCAGGCTGCAGGCTACTATTGTGTGGAGGATCATTGGATGATTACGGCAATCAGAGAATCCCTATGCTCTGTCTGTGTGCACGGAAAAAAAGACAAGTACAATTTGTTCTCATTCACATCATATGTACTTTTAGCTAATAGGTGCCTATAGAAAATAATATGTCTATGCCACAGTGGCGTTATGAAAGCTTTTGTTTGGAACGACAGGAAGTACAAGTGCCAGGGCTATGACTGTCGCCAC
>JAVQIZ010050455.1:0-12413 GCA_036023535.2 Galaxias brevipinnis
ACTGGATATACAAGTAAACAGAGATGGTCAAAAGCAATCCCTTTGGAACAACGCAAATTGATCATAGATCAGATTCGTAAGCAAGAGGAAGCAGTAAGGAGCGCTAAAACTGTCTCACAGGCCAAGGGCGATGGGTGAACTGGGAAAGTGTTGAGCAAAGGAAAATGATCTGGAAGGACTTGTGGGGAATGGAATCCACAAGATTTAGCTTCATTGTTAGGGCAACCTACGACGTACTGCCAACACCGACAAATCTCAGCCAGTGGGTAGGTGAGGATCCAACATACCCCCTCTGTGGCGGGACGACACATAATGGCTGGGTGCTGGACAAGCCTTACTCAAGGAAGATACACCTAGTGCCACAATCAAGTACTAAAATGCTCAACAGTTAATGCCCTGCTAATTGGAGAAGAGGGCGACATCCACCACATTCGCTTTGACAGGGAGGGAATACTGGGAAAGAAGAGTTGTAGGGCAAAACAACACTCAGGGCAGCTGAGGAGAGCATGTGATTGGAAAATGCTTGCTGATGTCGGCCAACAACTGCGAGTCCCATCAGAGATTGCAACAACCAACTTAAGACCAGATTTATTACTCTGGTCCAACACACAGCAAATTGTTTACTTTATAGAGCTAAGAGTCCCGAAACAAGTAATAGACGAGGCATATGAATGAAAGAAACTACGCTATAGCGAATTAGCAGCTGAGGCAGAACAGCGTGGTTGGAGGTTGGAGATGTGTCCTGTGGAAGTTGGATGCCGTGGATTTGTGGCAATATCAACAACCAAACTACTTAGGGAGTTAGGGATCTGCGGCAAAGAATTGCGCCAGACTATAAAAGCTATATCAGATATAGCAGAAAGAGGTAGGCAGTGGCTGTGGCTGAAAAGGAAGGATCCTATATGGACACAAAAGTAAAGAACATCATGTTGAAAAACCATGAAAAGTGGTTTAATATCAGGATCAAGGTATAAAAGGTTAAGTCTTTCCTGCAGGGCAAAATTTTTTGGGAAATAGAGAAAGATTATCTTCTTTTCAGATGGTAAGTATCCCTGCAGAGTTGTCAGAAAGTGTCTGCAGGAATAGGTATTAGGGAATGGTATAGGGAAATCTCTCAGTTTAATAAACTTTGTTTTTGTTTTAATATCTGGCCGTGCTGAGAACGGATATAGAGGGGGGTGGCTCTGAGACGTCATTGCTCACCGCCTTTTGGAGGTATCGTGGGCTCAAATTAACTTAACATCTGGGATGGAGGGTGCCCACTTGAAAACCCCAATAACATATCTGCTCTCAACCCATGTCCATTCTAAATATTGTCTTTTGAAGTGCTCCTCTTGGAGTATGGCGTAATGGACATTATGACACCCTATCGTGTGTATATTAAATTAAAATGTATAGCGTTTCCCAGAGGCTTTGAATTGGATTTTAAAATGATTGAAATCGAGTTGGCGTTATGTTCAGGCATGCAGTTGAAGCAAACAAAACTCTTAAAGTTTACAACTTCCCGTTTCCCAATCAGTAAACACATTTAATCAGCTTAAGGCACACATGTTCACTACAAGAATGAATGTATGGTTTGTTTCACATAAGATTAGTTTATCGGCTAGTTATATTAACCTGAACACGGTGATAGCATTCGGTGCCGTGATTTAGAACGCAAACTTTACTGTAGCCCACAAAAGGCTAAACATTTACTGCGTACTATTGTCCCCCCTAATTATAGTATAGGTTACATAACGTAAACAAGTTCACGATGCCTATCTTAAATATATTCTTCTCTTACAACTTGTAGTCATGGCAAACGTTAGTTGGTAAACTAATTTATACTTTAAGCGCAATTGGTTGACAGGCTTAACATATGTGACGGGACCATTTGCATGGATATGTGCAACATGCAAATATTATTATTAACAACACTGGCACAAAAACCACGTTTTGTCAATGTAGAAATGGCAGCGTGACCACTACACTACATATCTGTTCAAATTGCACCAAATCATTTTAAGTAGCATGTGATCAAAACTGTCACAGCCCTGCGACATTAAATCAACAGTAACGCTGTCTTCAGTGTAAATGCTTGTTTATCAGATTTCAGCAGTGTGCTATTCTCAAATCCTTACACTCTAAGTTACAGTAACTTGTCACCAAAGCAAAGACTTGTAGACCAACCTGACTGTCCAAATGAAGGCAGTACCTTTATTTTCTCATCATGGGGCTCGTACAACTATCCACCTATTGTTAAAAATGTCCTGCTCCTAGCCATGAATTTCCCAGTTTGTGCTCCAGTCTCCAATGATGTCCTTCATTGCAGAAGCGTGTATACATGGCTAGTGGTAATGCTAACTGGAAACTAGCTAACTCGCCATGTAAAAACTATACGGTGCTGTTGGCGCATTCATTCGTGCAGATGACCTGAACTGTTGGCGCGGTGTTTTATTTTTTATTATTTAGCTTTCCCACTTTTGACACCATGTTTCGATGTCGAATAACGAGACGGAGTCACTGTTCGGTGTAATAACCAAGACAATCGGTACTAACGTAACAACATGCAAATACATAACATCAATGCTAGATGGCGGTATATGTGAAAACTCTCTCCCAGTCAAAACCCTCTCCCCTGTCATTTCAATGGGGCCAAAAACTGATTAAAAATAATAATTAAAAATATAACACGTGAATCGATCACTTAGCTGTATGTGCGCGCAATGGACTGCAATACCCAAAACATGTGGGCACTGGAATGGAATCGTTTGGGTCAAAACTGCAGGCGTAGATAAGGCGCAAAAAATAGGCCTAATAATAATAATAATAATAATAATAATAACATGATGTTAGCATGACGCAACCACATAATTAGCTATGTTTGACCTAATGTAGTTATTATAGCCTACGTTTAGAGTGACAGGCTATTTAGTCTTGTTTAATAGGTCTGAACCATCTAGAGACTGTAGTTCTGCTGGGGGACTTCAAAGCCCACGTGGGTGACGATGGAGAAACCTGGAGGGGGTGATTGGTAGGAATGGCCTGCCCGATCTAAACCTGAGTGGTGCTTTGTTGCTGGACTTCTGTGCTAGTCATGGATTGTCCATAATGAACACCATGTTCGAGCATAGGGAGGTTCATAAGTGTACTTGGTACCAGAACAACCTAGGCCGCAGATCGATGATCGACTTTTGGTCGTATAGTCAGACCTGCGGCTGTATGTCTTGGACACTTGGGTAAAGAGAGGAGCTGAGTTGTCAACTGATCACCCCCTCATGGTGAGTTGGATCAGATGGCAGGGGAGGCTGCCAGACAGGCCCAGTAAACCCAAACGTGTAGTGAGGGTGAATTGGGAATGTCTGACTGAGGACTGTCCGTGAGGTCTTTAACTCCCACCTCCAGAAGAACTTCTTGGGCATCCCGGGTGAGGTTGGGAAAATTGAATCCGAGTGGGCCATGTTCAAAACCTCAATTGTGGAAGCGGCTGCTAGGAGTTGTGGTCAGAGGGTCTTCAGACAGAAGGAGGCCTTTCGGGCTTGGTTGGCCCAGGGGTCTCGTGAAGCAGCAGACGAGTACCGGGCGGCCCGAAGGGCTGCAGCTTCGGTAGTCAAATAAGCAAAAACCCGGGTGTGGGAGGAGTTCAGGGAGGCTATGGAGAGGGACTTTCGTTTGGCCTCAAGGAAGTTCTGGCAAACCACTAGACAGCTCAGATAGGGAAAGCAGGGATTGGCCCAGGATCTGTTGAGCAGGGGAGGAGAGCTGCTGACCCGGACTGTTGATATCGTCGGGCGGTGGAAGGAGCACTTTGAGGAACTTCTTAACCCCGCCAACACGTCCTCTGTTGAGGAGGCAGAGTCCGAAGACTCGGGGGAATTCTCACCCATATCCCTGGCACTGCGGTAGTTAGGAAGCTCCTCAGTGGCAAGGCGCTGGGTGTGGATGAGATTTGCTCCGAGATACTCAAGGCTCTGGACATTGTTGGGCTGTCTTGGCTGACACGCCTCTTCGGTGTTGCGTGGAGGACAGGGACAGTACCTTTGGAATGGCAGACCGGGGTGGTGGTTCCCATTCTAAAAAAAGCGGACCGGAGGGCTCCAATTATCGGGGTATCACACTACTCAACCTACCTGGGAAAGCTTATGCCAGGGTGCTGGAAAGGAGGCTCCGACCGATTTTTGAACCTCAGATTCAGGAGGAGCAATGTTGATTCTGTCCTTGTCGTGGAACAGAGGACCAACTCTTTACCCTCGCGGGGCTGTTGGGGGGGTCATGGGATTTTGCCCATCCAGTCTACATGTGTTTTGTGGACTTGGAGAAGGCCTACAACCATGTCCCCGTGGAGTCCTGTGGGGCGGTACTGTGGGAGTATGGGGTACCGGGGCCGTTGCTATGAGCCATTCGGTCCCTATGTAACTGGAGGGAGAGATGTGTTCGTATACTCGGCACAAAGTGGGTGTTGGACTCCGCCAGGACTGACCCTTGTCACCGATTCTGTTTGTGATTTTCATGGATAGAATCTCAAGGCGTAGCCGGGGGGAGGAGTGTGTCCAGTTTAGGGACCTCAAAATTGCTTCTCTGCTCTTGGCAGAGGATGTGGTTCTGTTGGCTTCTTCAAACTGTGACCTTCAGCATGCACTGGAGCGGTTTGCAGCTGAGTGTGAAACGGTTGGGATGAGAGTCAGCACCTCCAAGTCTGATGCTATGGTTCTCTGCCGGAAAACGGTGGAGTGCTCTCTCCAGGTTGGGAGTGAGTTGCTGCTCCAAGCAAGGGAGTTCAAGTATCTCGGGATCTTGTTCATGAGTGAGGGAAAAATGGAGTGTGAGATTGACAGGCGGATTGGTGCAGCATCAGCAGTAATGCGGGCGTTGTACTTGACCGTCGTGGTGCAGAAGGAGCTGAGCTGAAAGGCGAAGCTCGCGATATACCAGTCGGTCTACGTTCCAACCCTCACCTATGGTCATGAGCTTTGGGTAGTGACCGAAAGAATAAGGTCACGAGTACAAGCACCTGAAATGTGTTTCCTCTGTAGGGTGGCTGGGCTCAGCCTTAGGGAGAGGGTAAAGAGCTCGGTCATCTGGAGGTAGCTCGAAGTAGAGCCGCTGCTCCTTTGCGTCGAAAGGGGCCCGATGTGGTGGTTAGGGCCTCTGATTAGGATGCCTCCTGGGCGCCTTCCGTTGGAGGTTTTCTGGGCACGCCCTACAGGTAGGAAACCCCGGGGTAGACCCAGAACACGCTAGAGAGATTATAAATCTCATCTTGCCTGGGAAAGCCTTAGGATCCCCCAGGAGGAGCTGGAAAGCTTTGCTGGGGATAGGGGCGTCTGGACTACCCTTCTTAGCCTGCTGCCACCGCGACCAGGCCCTGGTTAAGTGGCGGAAAATCGATGGATGGATGGATGGATGGAAGGTTGTACAAGGGTCTATTATATTGAGATATAGCCACGGTAATCCGTTACTATATTCCAACCTGTATTAGTTAACTATTTTGTTTGTATGATCAAATTACCCCCAATCAATGTTTTGTAGTAATCAACATTGTAACAATATATACAAACAAACAGTGAGTAAAGGAGTTTCCAGTGAAACTGTGGGGGGACGAAATGGGACTTTTGTGTGCCTGGATGTCTCTGTATGTGTGGGAAGGGTATGGTGTTAAATGCAAATCTTGACTGACAATAATGTGTGGGTCTGTGTTGAAACACTCTGCTTAAAGTTTCATTCCATGAAGAATATTGTACCTGAGTATTTAAGGGTCCTAGCCTAGAATTTAGTCTTCCCTATTATTATTGTTTTTCGCCCCTCGCTCAATTTCCTGGGAGCTGCTATATGCTAGAAACTTGAAACTTTGCTGTGACCCAAATTGGCCTGATGGTGGCGCTACAACAAGTGACACTTTGAAAGGCCATATCCCATACACCATATGACCTAGAGTCACCAAATTTGGTATCTAGGTCCACCTGCCCATGAGGAACAGAAATGCCTATTGGACCCCCTTGGGTCTGTCAGAATAGATTTTCTGCCATTTTGAATGTTGTGAAAAACACTTAGGGATAAGGGATACTTCATCGATTTTCTTAAACAATATATGTTTTTATTAGGCTAAATGAAGTAAGTATATTGAACAAGTTCAGGTCATAGGAACAATGTAAGTGCAATTCAGGTATTTTTCTGACCACTGGCATTTAAATGGTTAATTCATTGTACACTGTCATTGCGCGAATGCTCTCCCCTTAGCAGAAAATGGCGGTAGTTTTAAACAATTCAGAAAGGACCCCCAATGACACAATAGTCTTTTTTCTCAACTCTGACATTCGGCTGTTTGATTGCAAAATGCAAAATAACGAAACAATGTTTAAAATACAACATTGGTATCTGATGAAAAACATATCAAAAGATCGAAAATGGGTAAACTATCACATTAAATGAATAGAACCACCAATGCACCAAACCTGGTATGTAGCATCAATAGACCATGATATGCAAATGTTGTATAAACCAGACCTACAGGTCAAACAAATCACATGACTGCTGTAAGCCAATTAAATTAGTTTATTACTCAAACTCAGTCCAATCCTGATGAAACTTGATACACTACCTCTAGAGGCTTCATTGATCATATATGCAGCCAATACATGTGTAGCCTTTGTACGGCACTGATTATCACAATAATCCCTAATAAAAACACATATATACAACCAAAAACAGACACTTATTCGTAAACATAAACAAATAATAAACGCATTCCTACTTTCCACGCAGCTGTTAGTGAGAAGGATGTCCTTGAGCTGATTTGCACAGTTGTTCAATTCTTGGAGCAATTGTGGAGAGGCATAGTCTGAGATCATTTTCAAAAACGAGTTTGTTGCGTTGTTTTAATTGCCGTCTTCGCGGAAAAGCTGGTCTCGCACAGGTAGGTGGTGTAAAAGGGTAGAAGTACTTTTATGTCTTTGTCTGACAAGTAAGGGTACTCTTCGTTAACCCCCAACCAAAACATCTGTAATGACTGGGTAGTGAATTTCATCTTCAGGGAACTATCGCATGTCAGTTCAATCAACTCATCCTTCTCTTTACTGTCCAAAGAAAGCTGATTTTCTGAGTCCGCAGTGAACCGGTCCCAAATCCAGTCATTGCAGTCGGATTCTAAATCAGGGAAGTAGCATGAACAAATCAGGCACTGTGTTTTTGGATTATCAATCGAGCCTACAAATCCAAAACCAAATTTTACTTAAATTTTAATTTAAATTTAATCATACTTCCTAATCACAGTCTTCATTATTTTTGCACCAGGTTCAGTGCTTTCCTTTTCACTGAGTTGTTTACTTGTACTCGTAGCAGGTCCTCTTTTAAGAAAATTATCCATTGTGAAAGCAGTGTAGCTAGCTACAGTAACGGCCAGTAAGGTGCTAAGGTACGTGTGGAAACCTTGGCGGCGTGCAAGCGAGCGCTAAACATGCTATTGTTTTGTATATATATATATTTTTTTACATCATTCTTATTTTTTTATTATACTTTTTTTAAGGAAAGCTATTTAGGTATTTTCAGTGTTTGAAATATAATGTTAACAAATGTTTATTAACAATTATTTATATAATATATATAAAATTATAATAATAAAATACTGCGTTATGATGACCCATGCTGAATCTTTCTGCGACCCACCATTTTGGAATCACTGCTCTAGGGTAGAGTCTACAATTAAAAAGATGATTATGACTGAGCCAACGGTTGGCCTTGTGGGCATGGCTTATCAAATAACTACATTTCCTGTGAGCTGCTATAAGCTAGAAGCTTGAAATTTTGTATACGGGTTGGTACCGGTAACAGCTACTCCCAAACTAAAGATGACACTGTTACAACCAGCTCAAGTGGCCATAACAAAAGGAAGACACACGACGAGGGAACGTTTAACAAAAGTAACTTTATTAACTAAAGTAAACCAAATACTAAATAATTAAAGGATTTAGTAGTGTGAGCGTCAGTAACATCAGTAGTATGTGTACATGCTATTGATGGGTGTGGGTGTGGGTATGAGTGTAGGTGTGAGTGTAGGTGTTGAAGGGTGCCTAAAAGTATAAGATAACTAAGGCATAACCTAACACAACACAACAACACAAACCAAAACAGGTGCCTGGCAGGAGAAGCAGAGAGAGAGTGAGTCCTCTGCACCTGTGGCTTAAATAGCCTATGAACATCACCCAGGTGTTCTAGGTCAATGTAATCAGGGCACCTACAGGATGAGAAAACCCAACCCATTACCCCAGATGACACCATGGGTCATCACAGACCCATATTGTTCTGATGGTAGCACTACAACAAGTGACACAAATTTACACTTTGAAAGGCCATATCTCATACACCATATGACCTAGAGCAGTGATTCCCAATCTTTTCCAACTCACAGCACACTTGCATAGGCTTGTTTATTTTGCGGCACACCCCAGATGCAAAACTGAATCTTGTTGCAGAAGAATGGGTGTTTTTTTATTTATTTTTTTTATTATGGACATTAATTCGACAGTAAAAAATGGGATTTGGAAATATTAGCCTCAACTGTACTGAATCTGGGAATATGTGTTTCTTCACTGTACCGCAAGAAATGACTGCAATGTTGGTTAAAATGAAATCGAAATCAAAAACGTCCTTAATAAAAGCCTCTAGGTCTCAAAGGGTTAAAGTGTCATTTATATTTTTTGTAGTCTGTCTTACATTTTGCTGTATTAATAACCCAGTTATACATTTCTCTAATAATTTATTCAAGGTTGCTCAGGAGAAGTTGACTACCTTTTTTGCAACGAAATTTAGCAAGTGGCAAACACAGTGGACAAATAGACTAAGCTGCTTTTCTTTCAGTAGCGTGAAAACTGAGGTCACAAAGGTAGTGTTTAAGATGCAGACACTTTGATGTAATACCCAAAGTCTCATAAGAAGTGTTACAAAAAACGGTTGGGCTCATGCCCACGTCTTGAGAGTCTTCAACGCAAATCAATTCTCTAAGGATTTTAGGGAGTTGGGGAATTTGTTTATACTTTCAGTTTATTATCAGAAAAATTGAGAGGAAATCTTTTTAATGTTCCTATGGTTAATGTAGTACATTTTAAGTTTGCTATATCACTTGAAACGTTCTTAGATGCCCCAAGTTATAAAAATATCACAATTATATACTTGGAAACTCCTAAAATGTATAATCTATTCGAAAGTGTTCTCAAATGAGGTTTTATAATTACTCATTACCATCATTGTGTGAATTAAACATTTACATAAACATAAATGTTATACATATTATAAGTTCTAAAATAATATTGTTTAATAGTTTTCCAAATGTATCTTGTGGTTTGCAGATGGGACTTGTGCCATACAATTACCTGGAGCGCCTAGAGATCACCTTGTCTTCCAAACAGGATCAGGTAAAAATGGATTCTATCTCATATTGTTGAAATATCAAATTTTTCGTTTTCTTGTCTCCAAGTTCAAATATGTTCAACGCTATACTGATAGTGTTTAATAATCACTTAGGCCTTAATAACAAAACCTTGTTGTAATTTTTCAAAACTTGTTATTGCTTGAATAAAAAAACACACACTTAAGATAACCGAACACACCTGTTCAAGTTACACAACATAACAATCAAGTAAAACATGTAATTTATACATTACCTATGAAATTACATGATTTTCTTTTCATACAATTCTTCTTACTATCAACTGTTCAAAATGTGTAACTTTTGCAGTACTCCTAGTGCATAGCTTTAAAGCGATGGTTTACCCATTTCCCAAAACGATAAATCTTGTTCTTTAGGATAAATTAAGCAAGTATATTGAAGTTTGGGTCTTCGGTTCAACGTACGTGGATTTAACGTATTTTTCCAACTATCGGCATTCAAACAATTAATTCATTGTGTGTGGTTTATGTATTGCTTAGTAGACAATTCATGGTTTATTCGTTTATTATTTGTGTTGCTGTTTTATCGGCATAAAGTCTAAACTTCAAATTTTGAGTAAATTGGGAAACTCAAATGTTACTAAGCCTAGTAACGCGCATTACCCTTTAAGGGAGTAATCAGTAAAGTAACTTAGTTACTTTTTAAAGAGATAATGAGTAACTGTAACTAAATACAAATTTTCAGTAACAAGCACAACGTTATTACATTATTGGCTGCTACAAGGCACAACAAGGAAATGTACAAAATAATTCTTGATTTTTAAACCTATAGAAATGGGAAATCTTGGAGGACTGGACATAGAGATAAAACAAAAAATTGCATGTTCCATGGAAGGCTCCAAAAAGAATCTTTGCACTTGTCCTCTACAAAACCTAAGACTGGCTAGCTCAATAGCATCTTTTAAATCTGTCTCAAAGATCTGTGCCAACAAGAGATCAACTGCATTTCAGTTTTCTCTTTATGAAGTTGTGCGTATACTGTATATACGTACATATATATATGTATGTATATGTTAATATTTTTATTTCTTACGAATAGTTTATTTGTTATGTTTTTTCAACTGTATTTATTTATTTCATTTTAATTTAAAATGGTTCAATTATTACTATTACATGTAGTTTCTTACTATAGCAAATCTTTGTTTACTGTTATCTTATCAATGGCTGCTTCATAGGATGAAAATCGTAATCAGATGCTGACAAAAGTTTGTGAGCCTCAAAGACGGCCAGCACCAAACAGACCTGATCGGAAATATGGTACGCTTTTCTCTATGCTGAGCACCCTGAGTAGTATGGTGACGAGATTCATCCGGATCAAAAAATATTCACGTCAGATAATTGTTTGGTCTACTGTGTGTACAGCCTTTGCTGCCTGTAAAATCCACAGAAATTATATATGTCAATGACATTACTCAAGGGTTACTGGATTTTCACCAGTGGTTCTTTCATTGTTTTCATCTAGATGGTTCACCTCATTCAGAAAGGCCAAAGCGGTCAAGATTATACATTCTCAGTGATGTGTAGCTAACTGCCAAAACAAAGCAGTAGTTTTATGGGGTTGCAACCTGATCTTATAGATAACATAAATTGAAAACAGGATGTCATTATTAACTCTTTATCTTATAATACAGTATATCATTATTTCACTTGTCTCATTTATTTTTGATTAATGTATGATTGTGGTCGTTTGATTCATCATGCAATTGAAAACAAAATTCATGTTTTATTCACTTGAAAGTTGAACAATAAAGAATAATGGGTACACATTGCAGGTGAAATGGCGGACAGTGTAAGCATGGAAAAGACTAAGGTATTGAAATCCTATGAGTCCATCATTGTCCAGCTTGTTAAAATTATTTGCTTGTAAAACTAAAAGAAAAGCTAGTCAGTATAGAGTATATCAAGTATTATGCATCTTGTAAAATGCATCTAATGCCTACATTTCTTTTACAAGGGTGAAGAAGCCAGTGAACATTCATCTTGTGTTGTCAAAGTGCATTTCGCATACAACATAGCAATCTCCACATTGACTGGCATTTCCTACCGTACCCTTAAGGAGAAAATTTGCGATAAACTGGGTTTACGTGCTGAAGAGATTACCTTGAGGTAAGGTTACTACAACATAAAAATACATTATATATATATACAGTATATATACATATTATTATGTATATTATTATTATTATTATGTGATGAGTCAGTATGACGCACACATCTTGTTATCGCAAAGTCATTCTTATTATGTGATTGCGTCCTATGATGCAATCATGTACTGTTATCGTAAAGTCTTATTATGGGATGGCGTCGTATGGTATAAGGCCCAATTAGATAAGGCTTCCTCTTTAGCCAAACAGCGAACACATCCTAAGCATTTTCAAAATTGAACTTTATGAAACCTTTTCCTTAGTTTGCATTTGCTAGCTACAGTAGTGTTTAGGCTATGTTAGCTTAATCTAAAATTAGCTAGTGTCAGGAATTCTTTATTTTCCATTTTGAAAGGAGCCAGGTCAGATATTATAATTCAAAGGTGTTTATTCTCCACAAACTGCATTATCAGAACAGTTGGCCAACCGGAGTTCTCTACTTCAGGAAATCGCAACAGGTTACTACGACCACCATTGTTAGAGAAGCCCCGCCTGTCCGTCTCATACAACTTTTATAGAAAAACCAGAGTTCAGTCACATGACGCACATACGTTTCACAACTGGGCGGGGTATCTAAGGTTTAGACATTCGATACCCTTGTTGGTGCGCAAGCGTGTCCACGCCTCTTGGCACGGTTCCTCTTGTTCTTTGTTCTTTTCCTGCGTCGGTACAGTAGATTGTGTTTGTGTCGTGCATGTGTGTGTGTGTGGGGTGCAGATTTAGGGCTTCTACACCCAACAGCAGTTCGTATTGGCAACATTCAAAGGTCATTGTTTCAGTGATTAGGTGATTTGGTGTTACTGAATCAGTGTTTTTGTTCTGAGTGCATGTACGTGTGTCAGTTCCTCT
>JAVQIZ010050491.1:0-12575 GCA_036023535.2 Galaxias brevipinnis
TCTCTCCCTCTCTCTCTCTCTCTCTCTCTCTCTCTCTCTCTCTCTCTCTCTCTCTCACATAGACACACACACACACACACACACACACACACACACACGCCTCCCCCCTGCCCCCATCACTGACCTCTGCTTCATCTTCCACGAGGCCCTCAGGCCAAGCAGCCTGGCACCAGACAGTTATTCAAACCC
Source organism: Galaxias brevipinnis (assembly GCA_036023535.2). Taxonomy (NCBI): domain Eukaryota; kingdom Metazoa; phylum Chordata; class Actinopteri; order Galaxiiformes; family Galaxiidae; genus Galaxias; species Galaxias brevipinnis. Next base: position 190 of record JAVQIZ010050491.1, read on the forward strand.
CGAGGCCGCCTCACAACAGGTCACAGAGGGACCAACTGGGAGGTAGAGACAGAGGGGAGAGGGTAGAGGGAGTGAGCGAGAGACTAAGAGGGAGACTGAAGGGAAGGAGAGAAAGAGAGAGAGAGAGAGAGAGAGAGAGAGAGAGAAAAATTGGATAGACAGAGAGAGAGAGAGAGAGAGAGAGAGAGAGAGAGAGAAAGAGAGAGAGAGAGAGACAGAGAAACGGGGGAGAGTAAAGCGAAGACAAGAGAGAAAGGGAAACAGTGAGAGAGAGAGACAGGGGGAGCTAAAATGAAACAGAAACAGAGAAAGGGGGAACTGAGGATGCCTCAGCAGTTTGGGGTCTTCCCAGTGACTGTGTGCAAAATGGAGGCAGGTATTAAAAAAAATTTAGTTTTCGGAGCAGATTTGACCTCACTTAAAGTTATAGCTTGATTATTAGTATAGCTACAAAAGAATAGCTTCACTATTGCCTATTCTGTGACAAAATGTTCCCTAATGAAATTAATTGTTAATTTAAAAAAACAACTAAATCTACTTTAATTTCCTCTTTGAGGATTTTTTTTTACCCCGTCTTCACAGAACGCAGAACCTTTGCTTTAAAACAGGCAAATATGTTAGTCAAGAATAATTCGTTTGTTTTTTTATTACATTTTCTTTTAGTTTTAATCCTATGAAAAAGAACAACCAAAGCGGGGTAAAACTGTTGGATTAAAAAAGTCCACTTTGTGCGCACTATGACCCACGCGTCTTCTTGTTAAGGCAGTCTCTTCAGAGCAGGAGCGCTGTGAGATGAAGGCCTCCTTGAAAAAAGGACACAAGTTATGAAGGCAGGCTTAGGAGTCTTTGTCAGGCACGTGGCTCTATGTTTTGTGTTGGTTTTTGTTCTTCTAAATCCTCTGTGTGTGTGTATGCGTGTGTGTGTGTATGTGTGTGTGTGTGCGTGCGTGTGTGTGTGTGTGTGTGTGTGTGTTTCTCCAAGCTCTGCCTTGAGCGATTAGCGGCTAGAGGTTGAGACGCTAAATTAAGAAGTTTTTCTTCTTCTTAATGAGACAATTCCAGCGGTACATCAATAAAATAGACCGTCATGTTTCCGCCTTTGTAAACTAGGGATGATTCGTATTTGTTCTACGTAGGTCATTTAGAAATAATGATGTGTTTGCTGGAATTTCACCACAGATTGTAAGCCATTTGACAGTGGGTGTATGTCTGTGTGTGTGTGTGTGTGCACCTGTGTGTGTGTGTGTGTGTGTGTGTGTGTGTGTGTGTGTTTGTGTGCGTGTGTGTGTGTGTGTGTGTGTGTGTTTGTGTGCGCATGCGAAACAGAGAGATTGAGAGAGAGAGTATGGATTGTTGTTCCGAGCATGTCGGTAAACCAAGGCACCGGCGATGAGCTATATCACAACTGGCATCATTGGAAATCTGAGTTGTGCCATTAGATGGAGAGAAAGGCAGTATCATGGCGAGAGAGAGAGGGAGATAGAGAGGGAGAGAAAGTGGAGAGAGAGAGGGAGAGGAGAGACACAGAATGGATTGTTCCACAACAGACTGAGAGACCTTTTAGCCTTATCTCTCTCAGATACTCTTACAGAAAACCAAGGAGAGGAGGAGGAGGAGGAGGAGGAGGAAGAGGAAAAAAGAATGCCCCTTCCTCCTTTGTTTCACTCCTTCCATTCTCTACCTCCCTCTTTCCTTCTTCGTCATTCCGTCTTTTTTTTTCTATTTCCCTTTCTCCGCCACTTCCCTCATTTCTCCCATGTTAGCTTTTCTCGGCTGAATCACCGAGGTTCTTTTTCTGTCTCTTGCCTCGTTCCCTCATTAACTCACAGCTCACAGCTCTTGTTGTCCTTCAGTCTATTCCCCGCCTTCACGTTTCAATAACATTTTGTTTCTCTCGTTTATCTAAATGTGTATCTGGCTGGCCTCAGCCTCTATGACTATGAGGTCCACATCCTGGCTCTGCAGGAAGTGGCGAGCCCCCTAGGAATCTCTCTAGTCGACTTGCTTGCCAAAACAAGAAGGTTCTTAGTGTACACTTCTTAGCCGGTTTATTAAAATGACAGTTTTCTTTTTTAATAAGAGAGGGGTGTGTGTGTTTGGGGGGGGGGGTACACTGATGCGGGGTTCCTATACTTCATTTTGCCAGAACATCATTCTAACATCATTTGCATGTGTTTACATGTGTTGCTTTCTGCACATTTGGATTTTCTGCGTGTCACGTTGATGCGTGCTGACACAGTTGCTCCGTGCCCAGATCCACACGCGTGCACCCCTCCGTATTTCAGCTGGATGTTAGTGTGCGCCGCGGCTGTGCTCCCTCTCTGACAGAACGTAACGGATGGATAATTAGATATCAAAGGGAGGCAGGCAGGGTGTGGCGGGCCGCGTGGCGCGGGCCCCTCCGATGGTAAAGCACTTATTAATGAGATACTCCTTATCTGCTCTCCTCCCAGGAATTCTTCCTTTGATCGGTCCCGACTCCGGACTTAATACATTTTTGATTGATAGGCCGGGATGACAGAGAGGGGGGTGCTGCTGGTGTGTGAGTCTGTGTGTGTGTGTCTCTATGTATATGATGTGTGTGTGTCTCTGTCTCTCTGTGTGTGTGTGTGAGTGTGTGTGTGTGTGTGTCTCTATGTGTGTGTGTCTCTGTGTGTGTCTCTGTTTGTGTGTGTCTCTGTTTGTGTGTGTGTGTGTGTGTGTGTGTGTGTGTGTGCACGGCCTTGGATGGATGCAACTGTAACAATGCCCTTCCTATGATCAAATAACTCGGGACAATAACATTTCACCTTTAAAGGGTGACACCAACTCACATGAATCTATAATCGCACATCGCATGCACACAATCTTTCTCCCACACAGATGCACGACACAAATCCTTATTCTCTTATGCACACACATACACACACACATACGTATGCATCCCAGATTCCTATTCCTATACCCCTTTGCACATAAATTCAGAGAGACACGCCATACAGACAGGCCTATTCAGTCATGTTAAACCCAACTATAACTCACACACCGTGGCGCACAAAGAAATCTTTTCTGCGTCGACGGTGAGCGAGCGGGCGGACGCTGGCTGGGTGGGGGCTGGCCAGGAGAGAGGAAGGCCTGAGATAAGGCCCCCTGCTCTCCTGTGGGAGATGAGTTATAGCCCACCCAGCAGGACGTGGCCGTCAGCGACACGCCCGAGACCTAGCCCGCCCGCTTGCCTCCCTACTATGGGTGGGGCTCGCAGCATTACCGCCAGCAATGCATGGGGGGCGGGGCATGTTTGTGTGCGTTTGTGTGTGTGTCGGCGTGTGTGTGTGCGTCTCACGGAGAGAGATAGCAGTAACGCTCTCAATAACACCTTGACCAGAGGGAGGAGAGAGCATCAAATGCACACACACGCACACACACACACACACACACACTTCCTGCACTAACACCCCCGCCCCCGCACCTTCCCCTCCGCTCTGTCTCCGACAGGGGGTGACTGAGCGTGACCATTACAGTATGGTGTCACCTTGTTATGACTCTCTGTCAGTGGCAGGCGCACGGTAAATTAAAGAAGCCATAACTGCAGCTCTGTCAGCCGCACGTCACCCGCCATTTATCACCGTGCCAACGGGCGCTAGCGGGCGTTTCGGATAAACCCCCCCTCCCCCTCCCTTCCACGCTGATCCCCCAACTCCTCCCCATCAGGTGGGTAGATCGATCACTGCGACAGGCACATTTCAAGCGTCCAAATCAATCACGCTAACAAAGGAGCTGGGAGAAGAGGAGGCTGGGCCAGAGGACCTCGGCTGCGTTTCTGGATGAGTCAGGTGGAAAAAAGTGTGTGTCACCTCTGATTTCCTGTGATACAACTCCTGAACTTAATAGTTCCCACCTCACCGTCACATGAAGCAGAATATTGGTCTGAATTGTAATAACCTCCAGTCCATGGTATGTAACGCAGGCCTGACCTCGAGGAAAACAAAGAAAAACTAGACTAATGCCATCCAGGACTTTTTAAAATGCATGAAATAAAAGTGAGGGACCCGGTTGTTGTTTTCTCGTCGCTCCAATGCTTAGGCGGCACCTCGAACGCTTTGTCATTCAGCGGCATGTTTAACGATGGAGAAATTGGCTCGCCGTAGAAAGATCCTACGTGCTCCTAAAGCCCCTGATCAGAGAAATGCAGGACTAATAGGCCCAGCGCTGAGCCCACAGTGTGAGCACATGGCCGCAGGAATAAGACAGGGTGACAACAGAGGCAGCACACAACAGAGATGGAGAGCGGGCAGAAAAAAGAGAGAGGGATGGTGGGAGGAGGAGGGGGGTGGGGGGTTAGATGATAAGAGCAGGAAGAACTGATAGAGCAGAAGAAGAAACGGCGTGAAGAAAGGAAATGATTAAAAAGAGCAATCACCAGTCAGAGACTGATAAACGAATGGGGGCGCGTTAATTAGAACTGTGTTACTGGTGGGGATAGCGTTGGGTTATGCACACTTTCTTTTTCTCGCAGTCTTTTTGCCTGCTAGGTTATTCTTTCTCACACTTATTTCTTTGTGGATTTCAACGGCTGGTAAGATACATATTTTATGTCGGACGCCCACTGGTCATCTATTGAAACACCAAAATGCAGCCGTAACGGGGGAGATAGTAAATTGTCCCAAGTCCTTTGTATAATGTACATGGTCTCAAACAAACTTTGGTAGGCAAACTCTGTATAATCTGCATGAGGGATTGTTGAGAGCTGAATGAAAAAGCGAGGGCGAGTCCGCGATAGAGAGACGAAGAGAAAGGAAGAGGTATTACCCATTTTTTGAGCCGGACATCCAGGGATATTTTTTTGTGAGGGGGTGTCTGAAAGATGGGAGATGGGGGGGGGGGCGATAGACAGGGGGTGAGGGGGTGTAGTGGGGGGTGGGGGGGGGTGCTGGTTCGTAAACAAAGACCTGACAGTCGACCCATCACCGTGGACTGAGCTGGCTGCTGCTGCTGAGATAAAGACGGCCGGCCTCTTCCTCTATCAACATCATCCATCATCCATCTCCGCCCCGAGTTCTCTCGCCTCTCCGCCTTTTTCCTCCTCCTCCTCCTCCTCCGACGACAACCCCCCCCCCCCTCCCTATACCCACCGGCAAGGCCCCTTCCCTCCCTAGCACCTGCCACACCTGTCAGTCACACGGGTGTGAGGTGTGTTTATAAAGGAAATGCGTTTGCGAGTGCAGTTATTAATGTCTTTTTTTTTTACTCTTTTATGAGCAGATTTGTACATTCCTGTTTTTTCACGCACTGAAAATCTTGTATTTCCACCTGTTTCTCTATGTTGAATATCCAAACTTTTTCACTCAACTAAAACCTGCTGTGAATGTTTTTATTAACTTTTTCCACTTGGTAGTTTTGAGGTTGCCCTGTCACTGTCTGTCGTAGCTGTCCAATTTGTTTTCAAACTGCTTCAAAACTAACCGTGACTATGAATTGTCTTTTATGGAGTTAGCCCCTGAGAAAATAGACATTAATCATTTTGTGTGTCCGGTATTCTTTTTGCCCTTATCTGGCCCACAGCTTCGTCTCCCTGCTTACGTGTAACTGAATGGATACCTGACCAGAAACGGGAAGGCCTTTGTTTGACTTGATCGTTTAAAGACTGTGCGCTTCAGTCTATTTTACTTGTCAGTTTAGAACAAAACCACACTGCTCTGAAGGACCATCATTTTCCCCCCAAAAATGGGACTTTCTCAAATGTGGCCTGACAAAATATTAAACGGTGATTTGGGAAATTTGTCCACCCAAAATGACCCTTTCGGGCCACTATTGTCCGCGTGTCAATTTGGGTTTTGTTTGAGCATCTCGACCCTCCTTTTGTTGCTCCCCAGGGAATGGGAAATATGCATATTGAGATTGGCACCCTGAAAAAAAACCCTCTGTTGACACCTCCAGTCCTGGCTGCCCCTTGAATACACACTCACACACACTCTCTCTCTCTCTCACACACACACACACACACACACACCTACACCCACACACACACTCACACTCACAGACACTATTCATTCAAGGTCTTATTGGCCCAGGTTTTCATAGCCCCGTCTGTCTTTCAAACGTTCTTTCACAGTTCGTCTCGTTACCTCTCTTAGAGCCAATGCTACAGTGTTTAAGTCAGGCTGAACAGCTGCAGAGACAGAAAGACAGCCGTCTCCGTTATCTGGCTCTGAGAAAGAGAAACAGAATGAGGGAAGAACAACACATTTTCTTTTCCAATACTTTTAATTGGAAACTGACTGACATTTTTAATGTTCCTCTGGGTGTGTCACTAATGTTTACTGTGGAGTATCTCTAGCTGGTAGTAGTGCTGGGTTTGTCACTAATGTTTACTGTGGAGTATCTCTAGCTGGTAGTAGTGCTGGGTTTGTCCTTGTGTGACATTCATTGCAATCAAACACTCGCAAAAGCATTTGCATACGAAGTGCACTGTAAGTGGCAATGAAAAAGGGGGGAAATATAAACAATGTAACACGCTTTGCCGCGACTCTCCGACTCATCCCATAAAGGTCAGTGATAGAGGAGAGCAAAGGGAAAGCGAGCGATAGAGAGCAGGGCTAATGGGTCTATCACTACACCAGCATAATGAATGGAGAAGTGACATCAAAGTGTCTTTCCACGCTAAGAGGCAGGAAGTTTGTTTTTTTTCCTCTTCATTTTCACACCATACCAGCTCTCCGGATGAGAGTCGCTGAAGCTGAGGGAGAGGGTAATGGTCATCCATTAGTCCAAAGTAACAATCACTAAACGTTGCTTCCTGTCGTTAGAGGTTTTTTGGGATTTGGGGGGAGTTGACTGTGGGAACCCCTTTACGTCGTGACCTAGGGGTGACCTTTGAACCTGGCGGTTCGAACCCTAATGGACTCAGATTCAGCTCTGTCGCTATCCGGTTTGAGTCAAACGCAGGCAGAGTTCACACAAAGGTTTCAGAGGCTTCTTGGACCTCATCAGTAGAGCAAATCCAAACGCATCTCAACTCTCAAAAACCTTTTTTTTTTGGTGAGCACAAACCCAATTTGTGCATTTTTAAAATACCTAATGACAAATATTTGACTTTTACCTGATAACGATCTCCTATATTCATTAATATCTCTTAAAATAATAGTGGACGGTATTCTGTTCGTGTTCATCTGTTGATTTGGTTTGGATTTGACCAAATTAATAAGATTCTGTTCAATTAGGCTTTCATGTGCACCAAACATCTTCTCAATGATTAATAGAACACATTTGTTCCAGATTTGACAATTAGTGACCCTATTTACCAGTCTAATTAGTTCACAAATTAGTCCACCAAGAGAAGTGATAAATGGCTGCCATCTTCAGAGCATAGTGAGCTCAAAGGGAATCAGTTTAAGAACAGTGATTATATTTCTCTGGTATGTCTTTCATGAGCATTAGTCACACATGGCCTAAGAAAGGGGTGTGCTTGGTTTAGGACCCCTGTGCTCACCAACACCCTAAATAAGGCTGTGACTCAGCTATGGTTAACACTTGTTGCTCCGCCTTTACACAATGTTCATATATCAATCTGTCACAACAGTCTGTGTGAGTAAGGTAAGCTGGCATGATAGAGCATGACATCATGGGATTGTGTGTGTGTGTGTGTGCGCACGCATGTGTGTGTGTGTGTGTGTGTGTGTGCGCGCACATGTGTGTGTGTAACCGTGTTGTATTAAACAGGAAACAAGGCGTTTGTGATACATGGTCCTAAGGTATGTGATGGGTCTGAGGTCACGTGAAGAACCCTTTGCATTCTGGGCAGCCTCCAGGGAGACTACTGCTGCATGACCCGGACGTGTAAAAGTCAGAGGTCACAGGGAAAAGGTTGTCTCTGTTGATAGTGACCCATCAAGGTCTGTATACAACTCTTACTCCATACTCCCACTGGGAATCCACCTTGCTGACTCAAATTAGCCAAGGTTCTTTAGCTCCCCAAAAAAATATTATGATGCCACTGCTTGACCTATACGAACCTATGCATTTGTTGAATATCTGCTATAATTCGGCAGCCTATACACTGCAGCCACTCCTACTAACTTGATGATGACCCTTGAAAAGAACCCAGACTAAAAACTTAAACCACCATCTCATCTTGTGTCCCCCCATCAAAATATAGAGAAAGAGAGAGAGAGAAAGAGAGAGAGAGCGAGAGAGAGAGAGAGAGAGAGAGAGGAAAGGGGAAGCAAAGGGTAAAAATGGGTGAGGATGGGGGGAGTTAAAAAGGAGGGAAAGAAGGGTCTAAGAGGGGTGGATGTAAAAGTCAGCGAGTTCGGGTTGCATGTTAAACAAACAGCAGGTCCTTTGGAAGGGCGAGCGCCAAAAGATTTGCGTAAGTTAAGTAAATTAGTGTAAATTTGCAGAAGTAACCTAATTTTCAGGGAAAACAAATGCCGGAATTTTAATTGGTCGCAATAGCAGGGGAGTCGCCGGGCGGAATAGGGAAAATGAGGCGAGACCGATGGAAGGGCTAATGGTTTGTGTAGGCTGCTGTTGCAGTGATTACCTCTCCCCCTTGGTTTCTATGAAGGGCGGCGAAAGCTCCTTCAAAAAAAGAGAGGAAGTGGTAGATTTTGAAAAAGTAGAATGACACATAGCCTGAAACCGTGACAATTTGGGCTTGGGCACCCAGCCTTTCTCAGGGTAAACAACACATTATGCACTATTCCATTTCCTGTTGCTGTTGGATTGTTTACGTAACAGGCTGTCACTGGGGCACGGTTTCTTTGAATTGACATGTCCTCTCTACCAGAAGAGGAGTTTGGGAAGGAAGTAGACTGGAAAAAAGAAAAGGCTGGAAGGTGAATTTGCAGAGTGACATCCTCTGTATCAAAATATATGAGAACATACTAACATTTTTCTTTTTTTGTTCATTCATTTTTTGTCGAGACTAAACTTTGTGGTATATTTTCCAAAATGAACAGGCCGACATAAGATTACATTATATCTGCTTTGTGCCATGGGACCTGTATGTCATGTATGGATTCCCCTCCCCGGTAACATAATATTGTACTGTGTGTTTTGTGTGGACATGGATGTGTGTTTTTATAAAATGGTCTATATAAAGGAGGAGGTTTTATTAAAAATAAACCTACAATAAGTCAGTCGCCAAGATTTTTTGCGAGCTCAAATCAACACAACGGCCTGTGTGTGTGTGTGTGTGTGTGTGCACGTGTGTGTTCAAGAAGCCAATTTTTACATTTCGTTTCGTACATATGCAAGTCCTTAAAAACAGTGTATTATGAAAACAATGGCGGAGTTCCCATCTGATAAGGTTGTTAAATGGGAGAGTGACTCGTGAGGAAAGGGGTAGAGAGGGAATGAGGAATGGAGAAATTGGAAAGAGACCGAGTGAGTAAAGGGGTGGACAGGAAGCAAAAGAGAGGGAGAGTAATGTGAGAAACGAGGGCAAAATAAAGCCAGAAATAATCTGAATTTTGTTATGTAAATACTTACACATTCATGTTAAACATACTTCATTCTGCTTTTGAACTGTTCTTGACCTTTAAACTATTGTAACATAATTTAGACGGCGGAAGACGTATTCGACCAACTTCAAAAAGATTCTGGAATATATGTATAACCATATATGCATAACCAAGATTAAACACTAGGTATAATTTAGTATTTGAAATAATAAGTACATCCATAAGCACCTTTCTTTTTACTGTTTATTTCAGAGTAAGCCGTCTTGTATTTCGCCGTAATGAATTTGGGATGGTGATGATGACTGTCCAGTCTAATAAGAAATGGACTGGATTGAAAGTGCCTAATCTAAAGTGTTTGTTTATTGTTTGTGTATCTGACGGTTTAGGAGCGCTCACCATGTTGTTCCATTTATCTCTCTCTCTCTAGCTCTGTCTCTCTTTCACTCTTGCTCTCGCTCCTCTCTTTGAGGAAAGAGAATTACATCTACGGCTACCCCTGAGTTTGGATGTTTTGAGCCTTCACTCTTCCTTTCAACTTTCTCAGCATTACTCCTCCGCCTTATGATATTTTCTCTCTCTCTCTCTCTCTCTCTCTCTCTCTCTGTTTTGAAGAGTGAGGAAGCACTGCGGTGTTGACTTGTCCACTGTGCTGCCCCAGATGAGCCCAATCTCTCATATTGAGCAACCCCGCCCCCCCCCCCCCGCACCTCCCGCACCCCCCGCCAATTTCTGTCACTCCAGGAGACAAATGTGCGTCGTCGTCCTTCCTCTCCCTGTGCCCACTGGCTGCCTGAAACGCCGTTCTCCTTGCCTTTGAAGTGCTGCGTGTAGAATGGAGATTCTTTGCATGGTAAATTCGCCCCGTTGCCCGCAGCGTATCCATTACACAAGTTTAAAGAATGCTGGGGAGTCTTTTGGTAGGGCCCTTTTTCTCACTTCACAACCAATTTCTCTGTGTTTTGAACTTGGGCAGTCATGAGCCATGTAATCTGTAAATTGGCCTCTTTCTTCTGAGCGTTGGCTCCACCAGCGAGCAGCTTTTGATGTGCAATTATTTTGCTCATTACAAGTTAATTTTATTGTTATAGTTCGCAAATGTTTCTTGAGGTCATGATGTCAAAAGTTTTAGTGGAAGTGGAAGAGAATTAGCGTTGCGAGAAAAAGCGCGTAAGGAGATTTTGAGATGGCAGAGCCGGAACTCTCGCAGCTCCCTTTCAAGGCCCACAGAAATAACCTAGCGTGTGGGATAAATATGAATTAATTAATCCAGGAATGAGGGTGGAAGAATGATCGAAAGCGTTTTATCAGCTGTAAAATTTGAATAAAACAACAAAGTCGCCGTGTTTGACTGTTCATAAAACATTAAACTAATTTACATAAAATAAATCTCGGCTGTATGAACATGAGGTATATATCATTTGATAGCCTTTCATTTAGTTTGTGATCTCAGGTCTCCTCTTTTGTGTTTTGACGCTTACTTCATTGGAACAGACAGAAAAATAAATGTATCAATAGCGTGGCTCATGGCAAACATAGTGCTATATCGGTTTTACTAGACATACTATTTACAAGTTTAAATTAATGCTACGTTAAGGGTTTAATAATCACACAAAAGCACACAAATGCAGACTCAATTTGTTCTCTGAAGTTATCTGACAAGTTAACAATATTAAATCAACTGATTAATAATTACCCTATACTGCACACTTATTCACCTATACTTTGCAAGTTCTTCTTTAAAGTCATCTGTTTTGCTACGTTACTCCAGGCAAAACGTTCAGAAATGTTTACTGTTTTATTACTTTTTTTTAACCTATAGCTTGTATTTTAAGGTTTAATAGTTTGTATTTGTAATTTGTATTACACATTGGCAGGAGGTAAGCACAAACACGTCTGGATTCAAATTGTTTCTAGACCCCTCCTTTACATCAGAAGGAAAGATTAAGCTGTATTTCTTCATGCACCCATTTTCTTTAACCCTCTTTCTTGTTTTTCTTCTCATGGTTGTGGAAGAGAAATTCTGTGTTCTTTAATACCATCAACACCAAATAAAACTTTGTTGACAACAATAGCTGCTGGCAATGCACCGCAAGAACAAAAGAGAGCCAACAGGTTCAAAGGCAATGCATCACCCTTTATTTATTTTTTTACTCTTCATTATTCATCCTTCTGTCTTCACCTCTCATCCCCCTTTCTCTTTCCCTCCACTCGCCTGTGTGTGTGTGTGTATGTGTGTGTGTGTGTGTGTGTGTGTGTGTGTTTTCTGAAGCTCTTTGTCTGTTAAACTGCTACAAGGTTTTGGATACAGAGGCTTATTAGCTGTTGAGTTTAATTAAAAAAGGCCATTCATATGAAAATGGGAGGCTGATAGAGGCGGTCGTCCCCAGCAGCTTTTTCCTGCTACTTTTAATTAGAGAGCCACTTGATTGACATCCAGCCTGCTGGCTGCATGGCTGGTTGGCACATGTGCGTGTGTGTGTGTGCTTGCGTGTGTGTGTGTGTGTGTATGTGTGGTGTCTGTGCAAGCGCACACTGTACATATGCTTTAACATGTCTATCCTAATTGGGAAGTCATATCGACACACACACACACACACACACACACACACACACACACATAAATACAAGCGCGGAGGTCATTCAAGCATTAAAGCGTAAATTGTGTACGGCATTATTCTTTTTTTCTGTCATCATGAGGTGATTATCCGGACAGGGAACAGGCAGGCCAGCTTCCATACCTGCTACTCTCTCATGTCCACTGAGCCGTGTTGAACATTAGCCTTCCTTAGATAGCAAACAGTGTCTTCAATGTCCCCCCCCCGTCTCCGCAGCTAGACTCCACAGCAACACTGCACCGCTAGCATGTGCTGCTTCTCTCTCTCTCTCTCTCTCTCTCTCTCTCTGTGTTTGTGTATTTATCCCCCGCCTCCACACCTGATTTAT
>JAVQIZ010050577.1:0-30627 GCA_036023535.2 Galaxias brevipinnis
TGTGCCGGGGGGGCGCTGCCCCAGGACCTAACTCACCCCCCCCCCCCCCCCCCCCCCACCCCCCCACCCCCCTTCTTCTCAGTGAGTTGCCGCTGGGTTCCCAGGTCTGATTAATAACACGTTTAATGCTGTTCGCCACTGTCACCAGGGACCAGTCAACCCATTTCATGACCTCGGGAGCGAGTGTGTTTTACAGCTTGTACGCTGGTGGCTAATTAGCAGCAGATCAGATACAGACAACTGTGAGCCCTTGTAATGAGACGAGGGGACGAACCCGGGCAAAGACTGTATTTAAATGTAATGAGCCAGCTAATGACCAACTAATAAGGCTGTTTATTTTTGATGAATGGGGCCACAGGCTAAGCATAACATGTACTTTACTGGGTATGTTCCTACATTAGTTGTTGGGCTACGGTATTTAGAGTTTAGTTTGAAAGAATAGTGTGTATACTGTCCACGATCCTTCTTTTAGAATAAATGTATTGAATTGATGTGAGTGGCTGGAGAGCTACAGATATAGTTTGAGGCGCTGAGGAGCTGATGAATAACCATCACTGTAAGGGTGTTATGCTGTGCTATACATTTGGAGCAGTTACTTAAATAAAACTGAGCAGCATCTCATGGCAGACACTGTAAACATGGGCGCCAGTGTAACTGGTAATATGTCACAGTGATTTATGCCTGCAAATGTTTTGTAAGGAAACAAATAAAAAAAACTAATTCCCGTTGAAACCGAACAAGGCAAAAAGTTATCTTTCATGACAGACACTTTTTTAGCCCAACTTGAGAATTAGGTTGTTTGGGGTCATGCCATAAACAAGGCAGACTATGTAAAGACAAAAAGTAAACTCATAAATTTTCACCATATTTGAACATATCTAATTATTTAATGCAGATGTATTTGTTAATTTGTTAAACAGGATTTACATTTGACATGGACATTGCACGACTGATAATTACAGAGCTAGTGACATGAACCCACATGCAATGTTTCATAGAGAAAACAGAATAAAGCATCAACCTGCCTGTCAATAATGCCAGAAACTATTGTAGCCAACTAATTTATTTCATATTCATAAGCATACCCTGTCATATTTGCTACAAGTTCAAATAAATGCAGGGCGTGTAGAACATCCCAGAGACGGGTTCTAAATGTAAGGGAATATCACTGTTCCACTGTACTCATTATGATGAGGAGATGTGGAATACAGCTCTCAAGAATCCTGTTAAAATGCCAGTATTCGCACTCATCTACAGTAATGAGAACCAAGGAAAGGCATGCATCATCATCATCATATGATGAAAACGCTCTGTGCAATCGTTCTCATGTTGTGGGTGCAGACATGATACAAATTAGGAAAATCCTACTGCTTATCACAGCATCAAGGGGTGGCCTACTGGGGGTAGAGCCAACATGTTTTCCCCACTAGATAGCCAATGTCAGACTCTATTGCTTCTGCTCCGCTGGCCACTGAAAAGGCTACAACACCCCTTTAAGATGTCACTTTACCGGGTTCCAGGGCCTCTCGTAACCTTTGTGTTTGCTTGGAAATGTCTCTCTATCTATTTTCCTCAAGACAAAGACCATAGTTTGTACTGTATACTTCAAGCAGGCACGATGCGTCTGTTGACCCTGTTATGGAACATGAGATTATCATGCTTGTGCTTGTTATTTAAATCAGTTATTGTAATAGGTACATTCGGTTGTAGCATAATATCAGAGAAACGTATGAAGCTTTACTTTTTTTAGAGACACTGCTCTCATGTACTCCCAAAGCAGCGTCTCCCATTTTTTCTTCAACAACGTAAGAACCATAGCCTGGCCCCTTTTCCCCCCCGTCTCTTAATTTGAAGTGTTCTACGACCAGTATGTATTCCATATTGTTCTTTAATGATTTAGCTTTGCGGTGGTTGTGAAGATGACTCGCAGGGGAGAGAGTTGCATTAAATAAATAACAGTGATAAAATGTAGACCTCATACATTTCAAAGCTAATGCAACTAGCGATGCAGTAGGAGCAGCTGCACACAGTCCTAGAGCGGTAATTTGATTGATTTGTTGTGACAGCAGACAAATAATTGAGAGTGAGAGGTGCCGTTGGAGATGAAGAGCAGGCTGAGGCAGGTTCGCCAGGCAATCCCAGCAGATACGGTGCCGGGGGTTCTCATCTCTGCCATTGATATCTGCCAGTGGTTTATTGTTTGTCTTCAATAAGCAGCTTGAAAACGTGTGGGGTGACTGTGTGTGACAGTTCAGGGGAGAAAAATAACTTACCAATCAGAATGTACAGCATAGTGTTCAAAAGGTTAGAATCAAACACACTCACATTTACACTCTTGTTCACGTGGATGCTCCTACTGCACACTCCCTTGAGAACCATTGTTTAAAATTGGCTTCTTAGATACCATGGGTGTAATTCAATTTTACCCCCTGATGTTACAATCGCTGCCGAACATGCAGATCATTTGTTCTCTATTTACACATTTATTTAAGAAATTATAAAATATGACAGCATATCTACGTGATAAAAACTACTAATTGAACAGCTTTATTCATGTATGAAAAAGGTATTATTTAGTGTGTTTTGGTTTTCTAATGTTTGTTTTACGGCTGCTGTTTTAGATATTCTCTTTTTGCGGGTTCCCAGCTCTGCCACATGTTGACGTTTGGTAAGTGGATGGTGGCATTGTCACTCTGGCTCAGGCATGCTGCAGTACAGCCTGCTTCTAGAACCTCAGATAGATACTGGTGGGAAAGAGAGAAACACAACGTGACAGAGATACGGCTAGAAAAAGAGAGGGAGGAGGGGCAGAAAGGGAAAGAGAGGAGACTGAAAGAGAATGATGATTCTATAACAACGCAGCAAAGGCCAATACCAATGCTATTAATACAGTTTTTTTACTAAAGTAAAACTTGATTTCTAGTGGCCTTTAACTCTGAGTGACTACATTTTCTGAACATTGTATCCTGCCTATAAAAAACACACAAACAACTGTTTGTCAGTGAAGAGTGTGTACTTAATGTACACCTTTTTCTATACAGACATTGTCATGTGTTTCTTGTTTCTTTTTCAACTCCTCCAGTGGGTTTTTGTCATTCTGTAGGATTTGGGTTGACAATACAAGGCACACTGTAAAAGAACAGTGTACTCTGGTTTGACATCGGGCTGGTGCAAAGAAGCCTGAAATGACTTAAGCTATCCAATTCAGCATGAGATTAAATGAATAAGTTGGAACGCTTTCCGTTTTTCTCCAGCCACCCCCCGTTGCATCAACTTCTGGACTAGAACAATAGATTACTCTACAGCCCAGCCGCTCTTAAATATTGAATAAATATGTGATATGTGTTTAATATTCATGAAATATGTATTTAATCGTATATGATGACCATATAAGATGTATTATTTTTCATTGTATTATTTAGCATATCCAGGATATAAAAGATTTATTATGAAGATTATATTTTTGCTATGCTATTACTTATCATTCCAGAAATGTATTATCGCATACAATATCGTAGCAATTATATATTACAAATAGTTCTAGTAAATTACCTAACCACTTAGTCAGGACATGCGTGGCAAAACTACATTTTATGCTTTCACATTCTTCAACAAGGTTTCCAAAAGCTTTTCTTCCAACATTAACAGTCGACCATAGGTCGCTCAGGCGTTATTCACAAACTTTGAGGAACAATCTGTAGTCAAGCATTTCAAATGAAAATTGATTTGTGATTTACATGGTCAGTGAGGGGAAAATGAACCAACGAAATGTTGTAACTGAAATATTAGACAAGGTGCAGTGGGAGAGAGCACGCATAGATGGAAATCTTATGGAACTGGAATTCCCGCCTGGCAGAATTGTGTGACATTTTACATTTATCTGTGTTCTGCATGAGCTGTAATGTTAATAGTAATTTTATTGGACTGAACTGGAATGAAAATGGTGTCATCACAAATTGCCTCAAATGTAGAATTGTGTAAATTACACAGGTCCGTCTTATTTCCAAGTAATGTGTGTTATTGCATGAAATGTCTTCTGAAGTTGAGTGTGGGAATTTAGTCAACTCTACATTAATACCTTTTTACAGTATATTGTATGAATGTTTTACTCAATACAGATACAGTTTCATGAAAACGTTTACATAATGCACATAGACACCTTAAATCTTGTTACAGCATTTAAATTGGTTTGAGGTTTAAGACATATACAGTATAAAGTAACTACACTGGCTGCCGAACCTTGTTCAGTGAATGTATTTCTCAGCTGTTATTCCTACTACTTGAAGATATTAAAAGACTAGACAAACTGAATTATTTTATGGGGATAAAAAGTCATTTAAGATGTTGGGTAGCTGCTAATCAATTAAAGAAAGATCACTTTCTTTGCTGTTTTGATGAACACTATTTTAACTATATGTATATATATATATATATATTTATATATATATATATATATATATATATACATTCAATACAGACCACTATGTGTTCAATAGAAATCCATTGTCAACTTAGGAGTGGAAATCAATGCATTTTTTTTCTGCTAATCAATTCTACTTACACTTAACCCACATTTTCTCATTTTGATCAATACTGTGTGTAGTCAACCTTTCTTCTTCGCAAATGCTTGGTGCAACGTAGACATTTTCATGGGCATCTACTACGCTTTTTCAGTGACAGACAAAAGTGAAAAAAGTAACGACAAGAAAGAACAAAGTGATACCCCACAAAGAGCCTGCTCAGGGGGTCATGAGCCAGACCAGATCAGACAAAGGTCATTCTTAAACGCGGGTCTCCAGTTCCAGGCCTGTGAAACCAAAGACGCTGTGGTGATATTTGTCAGCAGATGGGACGGATACTAGGCCCTGGCCATTTGGGACTACTGAACCCCTGCTAAAAGCTATCTGTGGTTACTAATTGCTGACCAGGGCCTAATAACCTTAATTAATAGCCTTGGTTTCTTGGGACAGGATTAGTGTGGGCTTTTATCAGTTTTGGTGGAGCTCAAAGGGCCCCCTAGGAGGTCTGGGGAGTGTTTGTGTCCCTGGAGAGCTTTCCCTGCGCTAACCGCAGACACATCACAGATGGATTCCCTACAGTGTGAGCATTATTGCATGTTTAGAGTAGAGGTATCTATTACTCTGCTAGATCATAAGAGTACATCACAGAGAGCGTTTTAAACAGTTTTGAACTCATTTTCCAAACCTTCTTGCGCTCTTCTTGTCTCCCTGGCCCGCTTTCTTGAATTCCCTTCCTGTAATTCTGAATAGCCAAGTAGACGCGACACATTTTTTTCCACAGACCATTGGGGGTTTTGTTCAGTGAGCTCTCAGTGTGAAATTAGCCCTGGTTACTTTTATTTTCCAGTTGCAGTGAAATGGTTAAAAGACACAGATCAGCCGATACGAAAATTGGACTGATTCAACAAATCTGCGCTTCCCCTTTGCTTGCTCCTCACCCCTCCAACAATTCTTCCATGTCCTACCTTTCCCCTTATAACCCACCCCCTCCTCCTCCTCTTTTTCCACCCTCCCGTCTTCTCTCCCCCATCAAACACCTTGTCCGCATCTGTAGAGGGCTTGTAAGTTTCGGGTGCATACATTTCTTTTGATGATATATTGTCCCGGTGGGGAATTTCATTTACTGCTGCTGCCCTTTGCTGAACCTGTTGCTAGTCAGTGAACACGATAAGCGTATAAGTAGCGTGCTACTTCATTTATCATACATCGTTCTGGGCTCTCAGATATCTCATATGCGATTCAAGAGGAAACTACTAAACCAGCACAAAGAATTCCAATAGAAACAGCTGGGGTTATATTAAGTGCTGTGTCAGAAATATGCTACAATGTTTGTATACATCATCGTACACCCAGTTGTTGTATTAGCCGTGTTTTAGCCTTTATTTGGTAGAACACCTAGTTCATGTGGTCTGGTATTTACCATGCCATGTACAGTGCTCCTTATGCAGTTTTGCATTGGTTTTTTAAATGCATCTTTGTCAATGCATTTTGAATTCTTCCCTCTCCTCCAATCATAGTGGCTGCTCCATGTTGCATTAAAGAGCATTAATAATCACAAGAAGCTCTGTGTCACTCAGAAGTCTCCACATCACTAAGGCAGACAGTGTTGTGCTGCTGGGCATGTTGTGCTGTGCGAAAGTGCTTACACGCTCCCTCAGACAACCAAAGGGAATAATTAAAGACAGAAGATGGAGGCAGAAGAATGGAGAGCAAATCCCATTGTTTGGGGTTATTTTATCCCGCAGAATTCTCTTTCTTTACCCTCATACCGTCTCTCTTTCTCTTTCTGTCTATCTTTCTGTTTCACATTTCTCCCCAAATTCACTGTGGGTATATGACGCAGTTTCAAAAGCATATGTTAGCGAGGCAGCATACAACAAAGGGCCTATGATGTCCAACTCATACCCACATTGTCTTTTCATTATTCTACAATCATTCCGTATCTGTTTCAGTGAGTGTGTGATCGTGAAAGCAAGGCAATGTTTAATAACCCCATAATGGCAAGAGAATGGCAGAAAAATATTCAATACAATACTTCTTACAGATTCTTAAAATAAGTCAGCCTTTCATTCCTTATCGCAGCATAATTTCTATCACAGACTACTCCAAATCATTAAATAATTTGAACAAAAATCCAGAATTAAATTCAGATTTAAGTTGAGCGGACTATTAGGGCATCTTTACTCAAATCCCATTTTCAGAGAGCAGTAAATGTGGCCCCTCAATCTCTCCCTGCTTTTACTGTCAGTCCGAGAGCACTCAGTCATCTTCGTGCATCAGGCCCACAATATTGATTTTTCCACCCACTGAAACAGCCGCATGAACATAAATTTTGCATGAGGCTTTTACTCACGGCCTCCGCCTTGGTCATGATGGGACCATGACCACGTTGTAATAGCCCAGCAAGCCTAGCTGGGCCAGCTTGCCAGGCCACCAGGCTTTTTCATGGTCAGTATCTACTTGGCACTGAAGGACAAAAAGCAGACGCGTTCCAACACATCTGTACTGTTGTCTTTCAACTGTTATTGAAGTGAAACCTTTCAACACTTTGTCTTACGGTGTTTACCTGAAGGCTCATGGCGGGGTTTTTAATAACTGTACGTTTCATGAAAAGCAGTGGGATGAAAAATATATATTTGTGCTAGACAATTGCAGACTTCAAGAGCAAAGTATGATTTAACCGTAAAATGCATAGAACTTCAAGGAAACATTTGGCTACAGTTAAAACCTTAGTGGTAACCTCCAGTTACCCTTAAAAAAAAGTGACACCAAATAGAGAATATTTGCACTGTGGGATTTTCTTGTACTTCTAATATCTCCGTGGAAAGAACATAATAGTTTCAAATTCCACCCTTGGAGTAAGAATCCACAGCCCTGCTGGATATAGTCAAGCATTACAAAGTGAAAGTATTATCCCTGGATCCCTACAAGCAATGCGTTTAACTCTGTGAAACCCTGTGGCCGCCTCTACTAAAATCTAGACCAGCTGTGTGTTTTTTCTTTCTGTTAGCTCCTCCAAAGCGCGACTAAAACATTGATATTGTCTACACTGACTGCAGGTAATACTTTTACGCAGTAAGATATTTTATCCATTTTCAAGGGTCATGTGTTTATTCAAACCTTTTACAAGGAGTAAAAATCTATTTTATGCTCCATAAGCATGATTAATGCCTCGCAGCTTGTGCTCGAACTACATTTGAAAAAAGATCATATATTAAATTTCATTGAAATTGTTTCACTATTTGTAACTATGGTTTTGATGTAGAGCTGCACCAAATCAGATATAAACTTAAACAGTATGTACTTTCTTACTTTCATCTTGCTTTATTTTATTATTAAGTATTTTTGATACTTAGAGTAGGAAGGTTAAAATATGTGTATAGGTTTTAGGTTTTAGGTGTATCACTGCATTGTGTTTATTAGGTGTATTACTGCATTGTGTTTACTGCATTGGATTCCAATAGCATTCGCTATACAAACCAATATACATTCAGTCTTAATACTAAAGTTCAGCTTTGTATTGAAACATTGTGAATGTTTTCCATTTTGTCAATCTTAGTGTGCTTACATTTAATTCACAGGGGGGGGGGGGGGATGACCTTCCTTTGTACACGTCCATGATTACGTGGACTTATCAAAACTAAATCTCCCTCTAGTGAGGTAATTATCAGTGTGGCTCATTGAGCAGTCAATTGAGACATTGGTTTATAAACTACCGCGGTAGAGTGTGAGGGAGGGCATTATTAGCTCTGCCTTTTGTCCTCTCTCCCCTTCCTGCTAAGTAATGACAGCAGAGTTTAAAGAACCTCCTAAAAATATAGGGTGGCTCTTATGGGACATTTTCATCAACTCCATACATGCCTTTTCAAGCGCCTAGTTAGGTCCTTTTTTTTTTACAAGAGACCAATGACCCTGGACTGAGGCCAGGAAGGTTACAGATGCGAAACTTTTACACATTCTTTATAGCTAAGCAAGTTCTCCATAATTTTATTGTAGTCTCAGCATTCACATTTTGGTTAAAAAAAGTTATAAACAAGGGAGCATGTTATTTATTCATCAAACATGATTAAACATTCTATTTACATATCTTTTCAACTGCATATCTCTAAGTGTAGTTTCATAAGTTATAGCAACCAATATTTTTGAAGGGAATATCCTCTTTATTAACTCCCCTCTAAGCATTTTCTCAATGTTTTCACTACAAAGAGAACTTTAACTATTTATTCATGAGAAATATAATGTGAAAGTTATTCCAATTTCAAGTAACACGTTTTTAAGTGCAAGTATTTTAACTTACTTACTTACTTATCTTCTCCTCACGTTTGTTTGGTATTTGATGCTGTCTTCCACATATATATTTTGATGATTTGAAAAGCAGACAATGTCCTTTTGTGCTGACATGATTACTGTTGGTTTGCAGTCATTCATCCACAGTGGCCTTGGTCATACCTCTTTAATAAAAGAGTAAGATTAGAGAGATGGAATCAGAACGATTGACAACCCTTTCAGGTGTAAGATCATACTATATAGCCATAACCAACCTGTTGCTGATTATACATCTGTAACATACCATCAATTGCGGCTTTTGTCATTTCTTTTTACTTGTGTGCCTTTGCTCAAACAGGCGTCCAGTTCAATTTATGTTCTAAAGGACAGCATATTCAATGATTCAACCTAAGCATACATTCACATTATACATTAAGATAGAGAGAGAGACACACACACACACACACACACATACACACACACACACACACACAAAGCAGCTATAGTAAAGTATTAGCTGTTGTGTGGTGAGACATATCAAAGAGCAGAGTCTGAATCAGCTCCAGAAACAGAGAAGTGGTGTAATAGGAGGTTGGCAGGGGCCGTGAAGGGGGTTTGGGTAATGAGGGAGGTTGCCTCCCTCACTCCTGAGCCAACCTGGAAACGAAAATAGCATTTGTCTGACGAATAAAGCCGCTTTGACCTAGCCTTTCGACCTCTGACAATCAGTCTTGCTTCATACTTCTCAACGAGTCGGGGCCACAGCAGACAAAGATGACAGTTGATTTTTATAGTGGTGGAGCAGAGTTTTTTGGAAAGTAGACCGGAGCAGATGGCAGGTCCTTTAAACACACAGGTCATTTACTGAGACACCTTTCCACTGAAAATATTGGTATTTCACTGACCCGGTGTCGCTAAAGGAGAACTGCAATTTAACTTACACTATTCAAAATGACACTGTTATTATCAAGTAGCCTAAGATTATTTTATAACAGAACATTTTCCTCTATGATGACCGTATGAACTGCTGCTTTAATGGTGAGACAGGGTAGCCTTAGAATGATGGAAAGGTGAGAAGACTGCTTTGACACAGCCAGCGGACGGGCGAACATGTAACACCGAGAGAAAAAAAGTGGATATCTGTTAGCAGCAGAGCATCCTGGCAACCTTTTGCCCTGCCTCCATCTTCTGTGAGCCTTCCAACTCTGATCCTTAGCTCTCTGTTTGCTCAAGGAAAAGACACAAACAATTAGTGCGGACAGGCTCTCTGGATTATGTGCTTGGCCAAAGCAATCAGGCAGTTGTGGTTTTAAAGAATGTGCTTCATAAAGCCGGCTGGCCAGTTAGAGGGGAAGGGAGGGTCAGCGGCCCTGACAGTCTTAACAAGATGACAGAATTTATAAAGCACCGCGGTTAAAGAATATAGTTACCTGCAGTGTAGCCCCTTATAATAAGGCCACATGGGGCTTCTTCCATATTCCCTCTGTATTTGTTTTCTTTTTCCTTCATATTCTTTTGTTGTGCCTCTTTTTCCTCTGCCTCACTATAAGTGCTGCGGGAAATACTGTAGTCGTCTTTGATCTTACTCTGGTTTTAATCATTTTGGGGGGAAAATATTTTAATGCCTTTTTATTTTCAACTTCTTACTTTATATTCCCCTTACATTTTACCTATAAGCCGCACTGAACCCTTGCATTGTGATGCACTGGCGAAAGAAAAGAGCTGGTGCTGTCAAGGCTTACTAGACAAGTTGCCCCAACATTTCAAGTGAGAATTGGACTCTTGGCTTTTGTGAGAACCAGATGATATATAATTCATGTTGGGGTGTGAGAGAGGTGTCAATGTGTCAGGACGCAGAAAAAAATGGTGAAGTGTGCTGTTTACTGGTCGAGAGATGCTGGCTTTCTTCGCTGGTTTCTTCTGCTATTTACAGTGAGGAAAGGGAGAGATCATCTTGATCAAATGTTCGCCTGCGCCTGTCCAGAACTCTTGAGCGACCACACTAATCAAAGACATGTCTGGCCTCCTGTTTTATTTATCTTATATGAAACAGGCATGGTTTAATTATTGAAGTGCATTGATTCAGTATGTATACAAGCTTGTCTATCCTCTCTTCACAAATGTTCGGTTGCATTAACAATAGAACTCCAAACATTTGTTTGAACTATTGTTCTTTTTTTTTTTTGTTCTGCTCTCCATCTTTTGAGACTCTTTTTTTCTTCATCATATCCCCCTAGCCCTCCCCTCCTCTTCCCAAATAACACAATGCACTTATTGTTATATTCCAATTTCTTAACTTCTTTCTTTTTTTTTACAGATTGTTTGACATTTTTATAGAGAATAAACATTGGCGCAAAATACCTGAATCAAACATTGATTGACAAGCAGCAGGATAGTTTATTAAATCACTTCTGTTCTATACAGGGCTAGCTACGCTTGTACGCTTGTAGGTATTGCTAGCAAGGGCCACAGTAAGACAACTATGTTGGTGTGTACGTTGGTGTCTTTTATGTACTGTGCAGTAGTATTTAAATCCAGAACTGAGATGGTAATAGTATGCCATTATTGGAACCAATTAATGGAATTAATTATTTTGCCAATAAATAGCCTTTCCTATGAAATGTTATTTTAAAAACCAAGATTGGGATTTATTCTTAGAGTGACAATATTCCAGAGAGAGCAATTATGCCAGTGAACGCTGATAGCTTTGTCTTCGGACTGAAGAATGTCAGCCTATTTCTTTACACTGTAGCAGAGGTTAGAATCCTGGAGTACCTTGTGAAACAATGCAATTTGCATCAGTATAGAACACCTGAATTTCACACCTCCACACAAGAATGTATGTATGGAGGTGTGACTGTTATTCCTTAAATAATGATCGTCGGCCTGTTCCACATGGACGGCGCTTCAACACATATTTACATGTTTTTGCATAGTCCTGAAAGTTTGGGTGTCTGTCTCGCTCTCATCAACAGCTACCTCATCCCTGAACTCCCAGCTCCAGCACCTGCAGCAGCTCCAGCAGATGCAGCACCACCACCACCAGCAACAGCAGCAACAACAACAACAACAACAACAACAGCAACACCATCTTCATCAACAGCAGCAGCATCATCACCAACAGACACTCTGCCATAACCAGAACCAGTTGTCCCAGCATCACCTGACTCCAGTTCCTTCCCCTGGCTCGGCATCTTCCTCTTCCTCCATGACAGGATCAGGCCAACCACCCCTGTCTCCGCCCATAAGGCCAAACCAATCACCGGCCCGCAGCCTGCCGTCGCCAGTCACCCCGCCCATGCCTCTTCAAGTAAGTCTATAGGACTATATGATTTCCAGCCAACATAAAGGATTGGGGGATTAGCATTGCTGCGAATTGAGATTTATACCAAACTATCATTGACTTCACCACACAGCACAGTGGAATGAGTTGAGCTATATTTCCAGGTGTCAACATACCATTACTTATCATAGTGCTCATTAAAGGTCTATTGTCATGCTTATCGGCCTTACTTAGTACATTCCCTCTCGCTGGTCTTCCTCTTCGACCTTCTTTTGTGTCCATTTGTCTGTCCATCCATCTCTCCCCCTCTGTCCGTCTGGCTGTCACCATGTGACGATAATAACCTCTTTTATATCCCTCTGGTTTCATTTCTGGTGGAGACTGGCCAGTGTCGCCTCTCTCTCCCCGGCCACATTCATCAGCGTCAGCCCCTTATTGGGTTGTGGTGCGCCCTTCTTTATGGTCAAGATGAGTTGGGCTATTTGTTTCCCCTCGCAGGCCCTCTCTAGCCCTGTCACGGCCTAGTGAGACTCAGCAGGGGGAAAAAACTGCCTCTGGATTTTAATGGTCTCCAAAGGCTAGCTGCTGTCTCACACCCAACTCAACGTCCAAGGTCCAGCCTCGACCCGCTCTTAGCAATGGCAGCCGCCACAACTGCCATTGATCCACCACCACAACATCGAATCAACGTTTCTACCAGCAACAGGCCTAATAATTAAGGTTTTATTTGTGCTAACATTATACGTTTTCATATTCAAATCCCAACTAAATACCATGCAATTTCTCAAATACAAAAAAATAATAAAAGAAAAAGAAGACAAGCAGCTCTATGCTGCTTAAAGGGAAGTTCAACTTTTGAGAAATAAGATATGTTCCTACGTACTCCTAGTCAGACGAGATGATTGTAGGTAGGCAAATGTAGCCTAGCTTAGCAGAAATTACTGTAAGCTAGTAGTCCCAGCTCACATGGATGGCTCTGTCAAAAGTTAACAGATATGACCTATTGTTGTGAGGCTGCCTACCTGACACAAGGTAAAACTATGGTTCCGCCTTGCAACAATAGGACCGTCCCGACCGTGTATCTGTTTCACTAACAGCATTTCACTTTTACATGTTCATTTCTACACATGTAAAATACAGAAGATATATAAATAACACAGCGTTTGAGTTTTTCCAAAGATGTACTTTGTTACTTTTGACGGAGCCATGCTAACCGGGACTACAGCCATTGTTGCTGTGCTAGGCTACATTTACCTACCTACCTAAATAGCTCCTTATTGGACGTACAATCATAACATTGATGTGGATAATCTCTTCTGATGAAGGGTCAATAGGAACCTGTCTTATTTACCAAAAAGTAGAGCTATAACTTTAACACCAGCTATTGAGTGGTGTGATTGGTCTGAACAGCCATTCAAAAAAGGAGCAGAGACAGGGTTGTGACTTAGGGGAGAACTCCCTTGAGAGGGCCAAAGGGGCCACATCAGCCAATCATTAAGATATTGCCTCAACCAATAGGATTAAGTTGGCGTGTGTGCGTGTGTGTGTATGTGAGTGTATGTGAGTGTGAGTGTGTGTGTGTGTGTGTGCCTGTGTGTGTGTGTGTGTGTGTGTGTGTGTGTGTGTGACAGAGTTAGAGAGAAAGAGATAGGAATAGGGGCGGTGTAAAAGGTTTATCTTCTTGGGTCAGTACTGAGGTGGGGGGGTCGTAACTGAGGATGTGGCCATGGCCCCCTGCAGTGTGGGGTTCTCCCAAGGACAGACCCAGAGAGAGAGCGAGAGACAGAGAGAGAGAGAGAGACAGAGAGAGAGAGAGAGAAAGAGCATTGGCCTCGGCACATGCCCAAGTCTGCAATAGGATTTTGGCTCCCACCGTCCGCACGTTCCACACTCCTTCCCCTTCGCCAACCGGGTCAATGATTGGATTTTCAGTTTAGAGTCACGGAGCATCGATTTGGTTAACCCATAGAGGCTTCCATTGTGGGTACCCCGCTAACCCTTTAGCATGTACACACGCAAACACACACAGACACATCCGCAATGGCACACACTAAAATGACCCCTGCACTTGACCATGATTGACATTGTGTTTGTTTTCATGAAAAAGGGTGCAAGTCATTTCTTTAATCTTTTGCCCTGAGTGACCAGAATATTGAGCCTCTACCGGCAGCAATAGTACACTAAGTCATTCATAATTACCAATCCAATGTTACTCAGTTAACATCCACCATTTAGTCTCCTGCTATCCAGACACAGCATGTTACTCAGCCGTTGAATTATTTGTTATAACCCCTGTCATTACAAAGCAAGGCAGAGCCTCAGGCAGTAAAAAATTAAAATCATATTAATGTAATTAATGTCTCGCTGTAATGTTGTTCCACTGGGAGAGAAAGGTGGGAAATTGTTTTCAACTTCTAATTAAAGCACTGTTAGCATTGAGTGTTTTATTTTATTTTTTTAAGTCTGAAACAAAGAAAAGGATTTCCCCCTTCTGTCTAATTAGTGAAACAAGAAACGAGTACTTCACATTCGTTCAGTGTGTTTTCCATCCATATCCCGACTACACAATACCAAGTAAGAGTCGTCCTCACAGCAGAGGTTTTGTGGAAGACAATGAATCCCTCGTGGTCTTTCCAGGTTGTCCCTTTACTGTGGATTAAGAGGGTGTCTCTGGCTGCCTGCGATAGCTTCCACTGTGATGACAAATAGACGGGAGGAGATTATGAAATTTGCTTAAGTGTGTTAATGGGCTGATTGTGGGATCCCGCTGAATTTTCTGGAAGTTGATTGATTAGAGCTGCAGGTTTTCTCCACGCCCAGAGAGCCCAGGGATTTGATGGAGGGAAAGGCGCTAGCCAAGTCTGTTACACCGGAATTGATCTTAATTAGATCTGAAAGACCTGCCACAGCAGAATGGTCGCAGCGATTAAAATGAAAAACAGGAGAAATTACTGATCAAATTAATCATAATGTCGGGCTACAGCTGTAGGTCTGGTGTAATTTGCCACTCCAGTGAGTTACATCGGCCCAGGCAGGGAGAGGAGAGGCGGTACATACTGATCCATGGCAGCAGCAAGGCTTAGGACATCCTATTAACTCCTTCTTTCCCTGGCTGTGCCCGGGCCCTCACCCGGCTGCACCAGCCAGTGGAGGCCCCCCCCACACACACACACACAGACACACACGGACACATTCAAACGCACAAATGCGCGAAAAAATTTGGACTACATAAATGACTGTATGAATCTGTTTGCTTCACAGTTATGGATCTTATCCTTTTCATTAGGACTACTGTTTGGTGTTTGGATATCGCTGTTTGGGGAAAGTCATTCTATTCTTTTGATCCTGAGCTGTTGTTCCACTTTTGTGATCAAAGTAGCAGCATGTTGTAGTGTGCGGCCTCTTTCCCCCTACGTCTGTCTAGTCTTGTCTGTCCTGTCACAGGCATGTTGTCTATTCACTAATAGCCCCTGACCTTTGGCCAGCGTCTGGCTGGGGCGGTTTCATGGGCCTGGCGGGGACCCGGGCGTCCCGTCAGTCTCTCCGTCTTGCTCCTCCGTCAGACTCCGGCCGTCTGTCCGGCAGTGCCGCGTGTGTCTGTCCGCCCGGTTCCCCTCCTGCAGTGGTCTCCTCGGTCCCTGTCAGAACCCCACACTGGGCCTGTCCACTCTCCGTCCGACACAATCGTCGGGGTAATTACAGCCCAGAGGGCTGCCTCCCGTCCCAGCACTCCACAATTTACCACCAAAATGTCTACAGACATCGCTCTCCTTCCCCACTGCATCCTGACATCACAGGACCGCGGGGCCTCAGACCCACAAGTGCTGCAATTACCTGAGCCTCTCCTCTATCCTTTTCTTGCTCCTTCTCCACCCGCTTCTCTCCTCCTCCTCCTCTCGTCTTGCCCTGCTCTCCTCACTCCCCCTTGGCTCCCTCACTATTCCCTGGCAATCAGCCTTCATTAGAGGCCCCTCGTGAAAACCCATCGTCACCAAGGTCAGCGACTGCCAACCACAACGGGCTTTCAGGGGCCTGGCTGTCTGCACTCTACCTATCTCCTCTCCTCCTTCCTTCCCCCTTCTTTGCCCATCCCCCCCATCCCCCCTCCTTTTTCCCCCTCCTGTGCTCCTTTAAGTCCTAAACCCATCTCTACTGCTTTTGTCTCCAGCTGAGGCCCCTTCAGACACCCCATGTGACTGGCTTCAACTGCGGCGCACTATCTCTTATGTCAACTGCTGTTAAAATCACCACTGTCCAATTTGCCACAATCATCCCTTTTTATGGGCGGTGGGCGTTCCTACCATTATATTAACACGTGTGCTAAATGGATTTTTCCCATCGATTCACTCCTTTTCTAGATCAGTTACACGTCTGCTCTGTCCATGCGTGCAGCTCATAATAATTCCACACCATATTAAGTCAAAATTAAAATGACAAGCTTCGGGAAAAAATGCTAAATGCACTTATACTTAGCACAGCTAATTTTTCGTGCCCTGGTCGTCAATGAAACAGGCCTCACTAATGCATTTATCTTTTATCTCTTTTATATCAGCATTCAAAAAACAAGATGTGACAGGGATCTGATTAGCAGTACACTAATATTACGTTTTTGGTTTTATATTTACAATTAAAATAAAGTAAAACACTTTACATTTACAGATGATTTAAGTTATGTTTTCGGAATCGTTCAAATTAAAATTATTTATATCTAAAGTGATGTATTTGTTGTGCAATTATTGCTTTGGGCAAGGAAAATGATCTATACCTTAACAATGGGTTGTAATGTAAGTTGTGTAGTCAATTACTATATTAGCTGTTAGCGTGGTTAAAAGTCTTCTTTAGAGAGCAAGCAAGCCCACTGG
Organism: Galaxias brevipinnis; assembly: GCA_036023535.2. NCBI lineage: Eukaryota > Metazoa > Chordata > Actinopteri > Galaxiiformes > Galaxiidae > Galaxias > Galaxias brevipinnis. Next base: position 16,932 of record JAVQIZ010050577.1, read on the forward strand.
GGGCACATCCTTACAGCATTAGTTGCAACAGCTGAGTTTAGACCCTCATTAATGCACAGCAGAAACGGCTCTTAAGAAGGCAGAAAATTGCCTTACGTAACAAGCGCCCCACAATTTAGAAATACAAATGTGCGCTGTTGACTGAAGCAGAAAATAAGACTGTTGCCCATCAATAGCGCCACATTTCATATGAATAATTATAACGCATAAGAGACGGACGAGGAAAACAGTCTGACCATGACATCCCTACTACTTTTATTTACTTCAAATGAGGGATTAGGAAAGGATGAAAACCACAGCCTTAAGAGCCAAAGATGAAGCATGCATTTCTTAATAAGGATTTAGCAAAAAAAATTTGAATATTTTTTGGAACGCCTAAGAATTCATTTGGATTTTACACTTTACCCTGAGCAATTTATACAGTCATCATTATATTGAAGACATTTCCCGACAGATATCTAGGTCTACCTCATCTCCTTTAAGTGTGACTTTGCAAGAGACTAAGTAGATCTTCTCTCGGCCGTCTCAATGCTTGTTCTTCTGCTACCTGGTATTCTATCCCACTGGGTGGGCATATTGTCTGGAAGGCTTCCAGTTCAAACGCCCAGTAGAGAGGCGCTGTGCCCCTGATCAGCCCACACTCACTCTGGGGGTGACACGCATTAGACGCCCACAGGGGAGCCTTCCGACGCGGATTCAAGCCAAGGCTCACTTAACAGTGGATCAGGAATAGGGTTTCTTTAATTATGAGGCTTGGCCGTGACATTGAGTTTTCCGCCCCTTCTCCTGCAGCAAGCTCCCAGACACTGTCTAAGTGCTCCGCTCCGCTGAGGAGGCCAGTCCCCCTGCGGGGCGCGATTCCACTGCCTGTAATTTCTGATGCCCATTAGTGACCGCAAACAGAGCACCGGGCTCACACAAGGAAAACAGCTATGCAGCACCACACCACAAAAAGCCCCTTTTAATGCAATGTTGTTGCATTATGGCCTTTACATAGACCTAGAAAGAAGTCCCCTCAGAGGTCCCCCACAGAATATTAACAGAAATTCCCTTAACGTGTTTTTGTCCACAGTCCACTCGCATAGCCTAGAGTTCTTTTCTTATTAATTTATTAAAATCATAGGGCTGTGTTTGGAAATACTGGTACAATAGACAAAAAAAGTATAATTAGTTTTAGGCCAGATTAAGCACTTATTTAAATGCATTTATTGAAATTAGCATTATTTCTTCTGAAATGCAAATTATTTGCATTGATATATTTTGTTGTATAAAGGGGTGATTTCAAACTCTACCAGTAAAAGTTACAAAATAACAGTTGTATTCTGTAAATATACAATTCAAAAGCATATATTTTGATAGCGGTTCAATGAAGTATGCCTTACAGATCAAGGATTAAAAATCAATACAAGTCTGTACTGCAAATGTCATCAATTCATCTTTCCTCTTATGCTGATATAGCTTGTGTGTGTAGCCATCACAAAAGAATGTGTTTTCAGTAGAGCGGATACAGAATTTGTCTGTGTGTGTGTGTGTGTGTGTGTGTGTGTGTGTGTGTGTGTGTGTGAGGGAGTATGTGTGTCTGTGCCAGAGAGAGAGAGAGAGAGAGAGACTGGTGGGTTTATCGATCAGGGGTGACCACATCTTCGCCACAGAGCCTCTCTCTCGTGATTAATCTTCGAGCTCAGAGCTGGCCAATGACACATGACAGGCCTCCCCTCAAACTCCCCCATTTCTCTTCATTACAGGCTGTGTTTTTGGACACCACAGTGGAGTGTAATCATTTACCTTTATTGTGTTTATAAAGCTGCAGCAAAGATGACCCTTCCTATATTGAATTGGGGACCTCAAAAGATCACTGGACATTGATTAGGAAGATATTAAAGTCATTCAAATGCTAGATTTATATGTCAAACAGCAGCAAAGTGAAAACAGATGACATTTTCCCCTGAATGAAAATGAGTGATATAGGCTATGATCAACTGAAATTGAATTGCAACGTTACGTACAGAGTTGTGCTTTCTACGTATACATTGTTTGTTGTACATAGTCAGATTTCAATCGATTGTGGAGATGTTTATTTGCTAATTCGTTACCTCATTGAAGTTCCAAAGAAGAAGAGCAGGGATGCAAGGAATCCTCTTCGTCGCTGCATTTCACCTGCTAGGCAAGAAAAACGTGTTTTTAAGCTGCCACGTTTCCTTGCCGTTTTTAGTAAGGTACCATACAGGAATAACTGCGCCAAATATGTCACATCTTGGGCTGAAATAATGGTCAGCAGTTTCCTGGAAGATACTTAATCACGAAGTAGTCATACATTTAATACATCTAGAAACAGCTAAATATTCTGGGTCGTTTCTCAAGAAGAGAAATTGTGTAAGTAAGTGTGTAGAACTTATATTTTTAACCACGGTATTTCCCCTTTGACCAGAGGAACTATGGCTGCTGCCATAAATGATGACATAGACACCCACTCTGAACCTCTAAACCTCACAATTACCAACAAATGGTCCGGAGCAGATTTTATGTAATGATTAAAGCTGCTGTTAATTTCACATGGAGGTAATGAGGGAGGAGATTGACGGCCACTGTCTGATACTTGATCATCCCTTTATTGTTAAATCCAACATTTTCACGACTCTGCTCTTCCTTAATTTGCATTTTGCCTTATTACCTCAGACATTTTCTATAGTGCTTGAGGTATCCATTTCCTGGTGTTAATGCATTTTATTTGATCAGCCAAAAACACCTTAGGTAACTAGCGGTCTAAGTGGTGTTCCACATGACATCACTCTTTAAGTGCAGCCACTCCCTAGCCCTGCCTTCAGCCATCACAAACCCTTACGGACACACCTGGTGGGTGCTTTGTTTTTGGTGTGGCCTGCCTCTGTTGTTTTTTTTTATGCCTCCGCCCTTTTCCTTCCTCCAAGAATGACCGTTTGTATGGTTTACTCGTCACAATGGCTGAAGCTGAAGCCCGCCAGGAGTGCAACGCGGGCGCTCAGAGGACCCAGAGTGCAGGACAGCCGTGTGAGGCACAGCCAACCCTGGGACCAGAGGTGTTTTGGAAGGCCTAATGGCATTTTGATGTTCATGACTACAGCGGATGGACGGGAGGGGAAGCTGTTTGGGGGAGCAAGCCAGCAGAGGACTAGCAGTGCCCTGACAGACAAGAGAACGTGTTTTCTCATGTCACAGCTGATTACATTCACTCTGGAGTGGGAAAAGAGCCGGGTGGAAACGGAGTGGTGGGACTGGGATTAGAGAGAGAGAGCGAGAGAGAGAGAGAGAGAGAGAGAGAGAGAGAGAGAGAGAGAGTGAGAGAGAGAGAGGAAAACTTCTGTGTTTCTCCAGAGATAGCGGACGTTCCTTTCATCCAGAAGCAATAACGCTATTGATTGTTCATTTTCCCTGTTTGGTCCACTTTGCCACACTTTTGGCTGAGTGATGACGAGCATGACAGGGAGACTCAAGATGGATGAGCCACATTGACAAATGGCTTGCATCTTTCCGCCTCTTATACTTATTTTCAGTTGAAGACATCTGAGTGGCCTGTTTGACATGCTGAAATCCTTTCTCTGATCTACTGTATCTTTCAGTATTTATCCACGCAAAATAAATACACACTCGTTAATAAAAAAAAATCGTTCAATTATTTAAATGTCCGATTAGGCCAATGTTTTTAAATCGAAACTAAAACCACAGTATAGTTTCCAAGAGGTCTCTCCACATTTAGACAAACACTATTGTTCCATCTACACCAAAGATTCTAAGAGTACTCCAAGTGACCTTCATGGTCAATAGGCCTAGGTGAGCTTGATGATATTTAACTTCTCAACCCATGTGGCTCATACAAAAGATGTATTTTTTAACTATTTACAGGCATAATAAGAAATATTACTATTTTGTATCTACATAAGACATTTATTTAGAATCCGACCTCCATGTACAAAATATTGAACATTTAGTATGTGAGTGCAAAGAGTGATATCAGCAGTAGGAAAAAAGGTGACCGGATGATGTCATGCTGTAAGATGGAGCCTCATACACACCTATTGGTCTGTGCTTACTGTACTTCACACTGCACAAATAACTAATAACCAGACTGCCTAGACTACGCAGAGAAGACATTGGAGACCTTGAAATATTTTACATTTTGTTCTTTTCATTAAACATAAAAGTGCCTTCATGGACTCGACGATAATGGCTCGATGTTTGCGAACGACGAGTGAGATTCCTGCCACCGCAACCTTCTAAACACCCCCATTCAACAGCGGAATGAAAAGAATCTAACACAATGGTTTACATACAATCTCTGCAAACAGGAAGATCACTGTTTATCTTCCCCAACACATGCAATCAGCACAAATGCTAGGGCTAGTCTGTCATTTTCTGCCTCCCGCCGAGGTGTTGAGAGGAGTCGCCGTGGCGGAAAATCACCTGTTTAGATGTTGAACACAACCTTCCCCCCCTCCTTATGTTTGAAATTCTCTCCAACTGCTATCCATATTACCCGGTGCCAAAAGATCCTGCAATAGAGAGCCTGCTCTCTTTTTAAGTAGGTTTACTGGAATAACATAGCATCTGACAAGGCTATCATTGTATAAAACACAATGATAATATTGGACAAAAAAATCTGGGTGCTCATCTGACAAGCCATCGCTCACACAATGACTTCTCAGACAGAGGTGATCGACTTGGGTGTGTTTTAGCCAGGCGGAGGAGGAGATACCATACCATTATCTGTATAGTGATGTGGGATGCCTCGGCTGGGCTGCTCTGAATCACAGTACTGACCTTCTTTGCACCGGCATTCAGTCGACTTCAGAGTCACACCCATAGCATTGTAGGTCTGTTCTAGAAACATACATTAAAACACACATCTTAGAATCTGATGCATTTCTTGTTGTGTGTTGTTTTGATTATTTTTCAATGTGTGGAACTTGATTTGGAAAAAGGTTTTTGTATTACTATTACTGTCGCCATTAATGTGGATGCGTCAATAAGCCAAGACTGTTCAGCTCAGATCCTCTTATCAGCTGACACCTCATGAGGGTCTGCATTTGATCTGCTGTATTATGTCACCACTCCCCACCAGACTGCTCTACAGTATCCTGCCCCACTCATACAAATCCCCGTCCCTCAAACCTGGCAGTGTGATAGGCTCCACTTCTAAATGAAGGAAATATTATCTGCTAATGCAATCCTTGACTGATACCACCATCCATCCGACCCTCCTCATCTCTTCTCTCTCAGACACAAAAGATTTGTCCGCGATAAGGCCTCCCTCAAATGTCACTGGTACTGCTGCTTCAGTGGAAATGCATGGTGACAGAGCCTGCCTCTCACTATCGGTTCTCCGACTAGTGACCTATTACTGACCATTTATTGCTGGGGTCATATAGCGATAAAAACAATTCACTAATGTATTTCTGGGGAAAGTGTAACCCATTCAGTTACTGTATGAGTCTGTTTTAGCACACATCCCTCAACTTTAACCATGACCTGTTTAGGTTTAGCAGAAGGGCTACATCTGTACGGATTCCTCAATACTGAGGAAAATCTCCTTTGAGATACGAAAATAAACAAAATATTGTTATCTCTATTGTTATCTCTATCAAATCCAATATAATCTGAAGGGAATATAATCTGATGGGAAGGTTAGAAGTCAGAGGACATCAATGCAAATGGATATTAGACATGACACAACTCCTTTAGGGCACATAAATGACAGTGGATAGACATGTTTTGAAAACGATTACTCTATAGTAAGTAATGAAATACATGCTACCACTTCTGTTCTATTTGTTTATATTAACACTACAGTACACCATGTGGATTGTAGTGGTAGCCTTTTTTTTATCTTGTCGTAAATGTCTCATAATTGCAATGAATGGATGAATCAATGACGTGCCAGCTACTTTAGAGGGCTATGGTTTTATGGAGACTGAGTGATATGCTTATTAAATGGAGATTACAATAGATGTCAAATCGCAGCTAACAACTAGGTTGTAAATGTCTTATGTCATAAAATCTGCTACGCCTGGTTGAAAGATAACAGTAAGTCTACTACAGAGTGTGGCTTTGTCTTTTGAAGATGTAATACTAAAATATGTTCAGAAGGACGAGCTCTGAGGACATAAAAAGAGATTTTGTGATTATCGAGAAAAACTGGATGACTTTCAGACTGGGGGGACGCAATATCCATCATAGCCAATTTGAGGCCACCAACATGAAATATGATTTCATAAGACAAATGCAGTGTCATTCTTAATGTGCTTAACCTTTACTGTCAATGAAAAAGTATTGATCGCTCTGTGGCATTTTTTCATCATTTGATTTCAGAAACCGTAATAATATATGGTGGTGGGATACCATAAAAAATGAATGGCAACAGAATGATCTCAATTGAACAAAGTTGAAATCCCCACAGTGCTGAAGTGTGGAGATGAAAATGAGTGGCGTCACTGCCTTTGGTAAAGCGATAACTTGTATGGTAGAGTATATTCAATAAATATACCTGCAAGTAGGTTTTTAATCGATACGTTTTGGAAATCCTTTGTTAATGCTGTATTCTTTTTTTATTGTTTATGCCAGCTCTATTAGCCTAATTGTTTACCTACTTTTAAAATTGTTTTACTCGTCCTTCTATGTGGCCTCTATGAATGCGGCTGTCTGGTTTTAAGCAGTGTGTGTTTTTTATATTTCTCAATTCTGTTGAGTAATTGGATGGTCTCCTCTGCCTGCCTGCTCCTTGATCTACTTACTCAACCTAATAAGACTTTGCTCTTCTGCACTACAACCAAATCAGAAGTGCATTTTCGGCCCCTAATAAGTGGTTAGCTTGATTTATACGGCTAATCTCAGCAACCTGGCCGGGCTCCACAACCTCTGCCTGCACACACAGACAGGGATCCTCTTTCGCTACCACAGGCCACGGCAGATTTGTCCATTACAGCACCAGTGAAACAGTCACTTTTATCCCTCAAAAGTAACATTGTGGTACTGCATAATGGTCCTGGAGTAATTCTAAATCGGAGAGCGCCGAGGCAGTTGACCATACAGTGATGCATGGCCACTTCGACTTGCTCTATTGTTTTAGCTGGATGGCTGGGGGCTGCAGCTGCTTGTAGACAGACTCTGTTTGGCCCAAAGGGAGCCTTGGGGGCCACAGGAAGCACTTAGAGTGGTAAAATGCCCACTTATTCACAGCCCCTTCCTCTTTTCACTAGCCCCCCTTGTCCAGGGCCTCCCCCTGAGCTTTGCAGCACGGACCTCAGGGATCTCTATGATGAACTACAAAGTCCAGACTACTGGACTAGGTACACTGCACTGTAGCAGGCCTACACTGTCTTTAAGCTTTGAAGCTCTTTTGTCTTAAATAGCCCACAATCTTTTCTCACGTTAATGGTCTGTTATGAGTATATCTCGAGTATTCAATTTGCTGACAAGAATCGACATTGTGACATTCATAGATGTTGTGCTGATGATGTTTCTTACTGCTGAATAGTTTCTTACTATTTGATTTTTTTTTTGTCCCCCTCTCAGTTAAATCCTCTGGCCAGCCAGGCAGCAGTGGCGGCAGCAGCAGCAGCTATGGGTTCCCTTGCTGGCTCCCAGGCGTTTAGCAATGCTCTATCCAACCTGCAAGGTTGCACGGGACAGCTGGTCACCAATGCACAAGGACAGGTGGGTGTTTCTCCGTGGCTGCAATCGTTAAGTAAACTTCCCTGCCCCATGTGTCCAGTTGCATGCATATTTGCAACCACACCACACCACACCACAATAAGACATGAACACATTGGAGCAGCCTAATCTCACGAGTTATAAATATTATAAACTTGTCATATATGAAATATCAACATATTTCTTCATTTTGAAACTTTGTGTCAAAACTGGGCCTTAATTTTTTTAGCCAGCCAGCCCAAGCGTGTAAGCTTTTGGGGAATAAACCAAGGCCTTCTTTCTCTTATCCGCATGCACCCGTTGTGTAGTAAAACGCTGACCTTGTCATATTTACAGGTTGGCTGCAGAATTGTTCCATCAGTAGCCAGAGGCTTGAACGATGATGCTTGTCAGAGTAAGGTCCTATCTAATGAATCATCTTATCGCAGGTGCACACGGCACATATTAAAGGAGGATTGTATGGACAATGTGCCCTTTCACACCAGCCTATGCTATTTACCTTAGCCCCCTGCTTCGTCCCTCTCTGAACGCTCTTAACGCTCCTGTTATCACTTTCTTGAAAACACAATTTAATCAATACCTCATTTTACTTTTGTTACTGTGATACTGTATGCATGTGTGTGTGTGTGTGTGTGTGTGTGTTTGTGTGTGTACGCGCGTTTGCACTTTGTTATGTGTGTGTGGTAATATACTGTATGTGTTGTTTTGAGAATATCAGAAACCAATCTACAAAGAGTCCACAGCTAAGAGCGATATACCAGTTTATTCCGTGAAACTATGTACCATATGTTGTGTGCATGTACGCTCATGATGCTAAATGCTGCTAATGAGACAGTATGGTGTTCTCTGGCTTCTGAAGGTGCCTGGAGCACTGAGGACAGATCACCATGGATATGGCTTTGATAGGATGCTCTGTGCTTTTGTAGTGTCCTGGCTGCTGACACTGGCTGACATAATCAGGTCACTGAGACGGTCAAAGCCCAGGGCTACAGCCTTTGCTCCCCACTTCATTATTCCAAAGCATTATTCAGTCATAGGGCTCTGAAACATGCACCATCCTATCTGAGGGTCCCTTCTCCCGAAACAACGTGACGATTAGAGATAGGCTAATACACGGGCTCACATTTGGCTAGAGGTCCAACAAACGCAGCGTCAAAGGTGCCCTGCCATAAAAGATGAGCGTAGAAAATTCGTTTGAAGGAGATCAAGGAATAACCTTATGACCATAGAGCTGTTTATTTTATGGATAGCATGAGTTGTTCACTGAAATTCAGTAACAATAATATTCTTTCCCCTTTTTAAGTTATGGTTTTGTTGACGGGAAGAAGATGGAAATTAATGTTGACATTGCCAGTGAGAGAAACACATTTTGTATTTACTAATTTTAAATAGTCCTTTAAACTATGTAAACCTCAGTTCAAGGTGCAATGAGTGCCCAATCCTTTAATTTGTCATATTTTCTTGCTTTTGTTTCCTGTCCATGCCTTCTTTTGAGCCAAAGATCCAGTCTTTGCCAAAGGCCTATGGGCAAACTCCCCTCTTTCAATGCAGAGTGTCAAGAAAGAAACACATTCTCAGTTAATGCATACTTGCACAGGCACAATGTATTATACATTATACATGGTTTGTTTTTCATATATAATTTAGCGTGTATATAACAACACATATAACAACATAACATTTTTTGTTCATAATCGTCCAACAGTATACGCACCCAAAAAAATATTTGGGGGGGGGGGGGGATATTTAATGTCATCTTTTGTCAAAACTTCAAAACATTTTCCCGACATGGATCTTTATTCGCAGCACGGTGGGAGCAGGAGAGAAAATGGGCTGAGATATTGCCTGGCGACCATGGCTAAAGTCACAGATTGCCCTGGCTGAAGAGATGAGATGACATTTCTGTGGGAACAAGAGCAGCATAATCTTAATGAGTTCTGCTCAGGGGCAGAGATGGCGGATGAGGATCCTGACGTGCCACACCACCAACAGTGGGAAAACAAACACAGTGGTAGGGGTAAAAAGACAAGGCGGCTGAACTGAAAGAAGGTGTCCGCTGCACAACTGTGACCTTCTAAAATGGTTGGGCCCACTTCAATGATCTCTTTTTATACGGATCAGTTCAAATCCACCCATCTCGTTGACTAGATCTACTGAATTTGCTATGATACTGGAATCCGTAGACAGTGTAACCCCGTCTATAACCGTGGGGATTTTACCGTGTAACATCTACGTGAAGAGGAGTTCAGAGGGAAAAGCAGTGCATTATGGGACACGAGCTAAGCTGTCAGCTCCCTGCTCTTTTATTATGCTTATAGAATAACCACTTAGTCCAATGAGGATGAATAATTGAGCGGAACAAGTACTCTGCCACACAGGCATGCAAAGCGGGTTCGTCGAGAGACACCAGCATCAGACAGAGCAATGAAATATGCTAAGTGGCAGGACAGCATTACAGGGAACATGAGGAGGTGACAGCAAGAGAGAGAGAGAGATAAATTATCTCTCCTCTAATGCGAAGCAACGTAAGCAAATGAGGCGTGGCGGGTATGAATTACAGATTCCCCGGCCCACTTTTTCCCTCCCTGAACCTTCCCTGTTATGTCAAACATAGGGGGGAGAGAGGGGAGGGGTGTGTGGGCATGCTCCAGAGAAAGAGAGGTTTACATAGTGGGTCAAATAAGCTTCTCTGGGCTGAGGAGACAATTAAAAATACCTGTTTGTATGTATATGTATAATGAGGCCACTATAATGGTGCTTAATTGATGCAAAATACACTGACAGAACAGTGCATTTACCAGAACACTGAACTTATATTGAATCAGTATGCATTCAATGCTCTGTAATGTTTAAGTAGTTTCTAAGTATATGACATGCCCCATCAAATTGCCAAAGAGACAGTTTGATGCATTGAATTTCGTCAATGTAAGCTGGTCTCTGGCGTAATGAGCTTGCCCAGAGTAGGGTTATCAGCAAGGGGTGGAAAGAGTCTGCTGCCCAGGACCAGTCTCCAGATGACATTAACCTTCATCATGGTGAAGAGGTGCTAAGTCCACCCGTCTCCCCCATTCCCTAAAGCCCCCCTTTTGGCCACACTCTGGCTGCTCTGAGAGCTAAAACGCTATGGTGACACTCTGCCGCCCCCTTTGATCTGCCCTTCCTGATTACAACGATGGAGGAGAGGAGGAGAGCTGGGGATGAAGGGGGTTGAAGATGTGGGAATGGAGTACCCCTGGGACTCTGGGAGCAGAATTTGAAATGTGGGGTCGTCTGTATGAGTGCTAGTGTGTGTGTGTGTGTGTGTGTGGGCAAGGGGGGGCTCTGTATGTGTGTGTTTCTCTGTGTGTGTGTGTGTGTGTGTGTGTGTGCAGTGGAAGTAAGGGGCGGGGAGATAGCGTGGATTGGTTGGTGGGTGAAAAGAGGGAAAAGAGTCTCTCAGTAGCCATATTACCAACCCCCCTGAATAGAGACAGACAAAGACACTTTACACACACACACACACACACACACACACACTGGTCTAACTCCTGGCTTGGTGATGGATAATACAGTCAGTGGTGTGCACCAGCACACACACAGGTACTCAGAGCTGACCTTTGCAGTGTGCTATCAGCAGTCTGCTCTGGCTTCACTTGCTTTAGCATGTAAAACCACCTCAGTGACAGATGATCAGTGAACATGTCTGTCTGTTTTTAGTTTTTTTTGTTTGTTTTTTTTGTTTTTAACATGAACATGAAGAGGGCAAACAAATAATCAGTTGGTCGGGTTCTGTGATATATCACAATTGAACTGTACTTTTATTATTCAACATGGCTGGAATTTTGATGTTTTGTACTTTTTATGTTTTATTTTTTAGTGGAGATTATTTTCTTACATGTTCTTTAATCGTGGGATTGACTATTTATCGCCTGTGCTGTGATTAATTGTAAATGTTTAATTTTTTGAGATTGACATGAATCACTTAACTATATGTACTAGTTGTTGATGTACGAGTTCCTATTAAAAAGCTATGTTCTAAGCACAGATCATGGCTTTTTATAACCTTTCATCAACTGTTGTAGAGATCACTGGAACCACCCAAATGATTTCCTCTGTTCTCTGGCCCCTCTGTAGATAATTGGAACAATTCCACTGATGCCCAACTCTGCGGGGCCCTCCAGCCAATCAGTGGGTGGAAACCCAGCGCTGCAGGTCCAGCCAATTACACCTCAGCTTCTAACCAACGCCCAAGGCCAGATCATCGCCACGGTGATCGGCAATCAAATCCTGCCTGTCATCAACACCCAGGGAATCACACTGTCGCCAATCAAACCTGGACAGCAGGTAACTCTCGTTCTGAAAACAAACACAAACACATGCAGTACACGGGTAAACACTCTCCACTGAATGAAGTAGACCTAAATGAATGGACCTAAATATTGTCTCTATTGCAAAGTATTTCACTACACCTAGTTATGTAGTTTTCTCCTAAGAAGATCTCTAAAGTAACTGGCCTGTAATGGAGCAGCTTCCTCTGTGTTGTTTTATCCTCAGGGTTTTTTTTCTGACAAATACATCTCAACACTGTAACTTTTTTTATTTTCAGGGGGTTAAAAAGTATTTTAGGGGATTAAATAATTTAAAATGTACTCTCTTGGTTTGGTAAGTAAATATTACTGGGGATTGCTTAGAATGAAGAGTAGTGGCTTACATGCCAAAATCTGTCAAGATCTCGATAAGATACTCTTTCTTCAATAGCTAATAGGGTGTGTGTGTGTGTGTGTGCGTCGTCTGTGTGTGTGTGCACACGTGCGGTGTTTGTCTAAAGCAACTGTCAGAAAAGCTCTCAGACTGAATCTTGGCAGTCTTTGAACCCCTGCAGAGCCAAAAAAAAAAACAATGCTTTTCATCACCCACTTAAAACTCAAACACTCCCTCCTCTGTTTCTCCACTATGTTCTCTATGGTTCTATCACACCTCTTATACACAAAAGCCTTCCATTCATTTTTCTATGACCTGAACATGGGGCATGTGTCTGTAATCAAACATGTAACCCGACCATGTCTCCTACCTCGCTACACAGTGCAACACCAATGTTTTTTAAAATGCACTCTACCAAACCGGTGACAAATCCACTGAAAATCTAACTCCCCCCTCAACCAGTGGGGTCTGGGCTGTGCAGACATTCAGAGCCACTTTGGGGTTGCTATGTACATACAAGTTCATGAAATGAGGAGAAAAAAAATAACTATAGAATACAAAGTTTGTCATGCCATCATTATCTTTTGAAAGAATGAATGAAAAGAAAACACATAGAATGTAGGGGAAAGCATTAAGTGTCTCGTGAAAACACTTTTGGCTGTTGTCTAAAAATCAAAGCAGCACAAACACGTTGTTTCATGGCCATAATTTACGATTGTCCAATGCTGCAACCTGGAATATTTCTAGCAACGCTAGATAATTCTCACAGCCTGTCAGCAGTCCTGACAGTGTGTGCGCATTGCTATTGACATCGCCCAACATCCACACAAACACATGCCAAGGAGAAAATAATTAATAGCAAAGGAGGAGAGGAGAAGTCAACCTAGCTTAAAGTGGAGCCTGCCTTCCCTTTAAAGACACGTCGCGCCAGCTTGATCTTGTAAAAGCAATTCAACTGTGCATAAAACATGAAAACACATAGTTTTCTACAGTCAGAGCACATTTTTTGTAGGTCATAAATTATGTTTGCTATGGGGAATGTTGTGTCCATGTGTCGTCTCTCCCTCTGCCTACCATTAGTAGCTTCTCAACTGGTTCCATGACTTGAGAAAGCTCATTATAATTGTCATGGCTGGTTTTTTTTTTCTGGCTACCTGTGTACAGTAGAGAGGGGAGGCTGTCGCTCAGGGACATAGTTGAATAGGAAAACCATAGCTTAGCCTCTAGTCCTATTCTATCAGACCAGAATGTCTGGCACAAGATAAACCTGATACTAATGAGATGAACTCCTAGCCTATTGAACAGACTGTCGACACTGTTGTGCTGTTGTGCT
>JAVQIZ010050580.1:0-15204 GCA_036023535.2 Galaxias brevipinnis
GGGTTTGGTGGTGCCACTGGCCCCCAGCAAAACAGTTGTAATTTCTAAAAATTGTTTTTTTTTTGTCCCCCCCCCCCCCCCCCAACCTCCTCAAAATCAAGCTGCCAATTCTGACCAAAGAGCAAGAAAAGTAAAAGCTGCCTCACCTAAAAGCTTCAATAGCCATGGACGTAATAGTGCTGTAACAGTTACCTCACAGTCATAAGGCCTTACACATCAACCTATCTGTCAACTTAAATGGTGTTTACACCACAGCTATGTCTTTGCTGCTCCTTTGGCTGTCAACGCACTAACCTACCTGTCACTCAGTAGGTATAATGTCACTGTTGGCCAGGAGAACAGATCAGCAGCTTCTAGGTCTTTCGCCTTTAGGAGTCTAGGGTATGCTCCCCTCCTCTCCATTAAGTTGCCAGCTGAGTCTATTTGTTTTTCCTTCATCTGGCTACTATGTAAAGCATCTGTGGAATGGAGGAAGCATGGCAGGAGTGTCTGTTTTGTTTGTGTATAGGCCTAAATCATGAACTGAACTGCATTAGATTGCTGCATAGCTACAACATGGAACTTCATTTCTCCATCTATGATTTATTTAAGATGTGATGAGTAGTGTCAACAAACTGATACTTAGTCCAAAAATAAGCTCACATTAGGTCTGTGCTCATCTCGCAATGAGGTCTAGAACCCTTCCAGTGGACCCGCTGCCTCAGGTGGCTTGACAGGCGTCAGCTATGTTCTGTAAGCCTAGTTTCATTATCTTCAGGAAATCACACGGTCTTTACTCTTTGGTTCACTCAGGGCAGGTCGTGGTAGTTTTCCAATCTTCGTAGGTATTCTTACGCTAGCTCTCGCTTTTGTGTGTCAGCAGCACACCCACTCCACCTTGTCATAGTCTGTGAACTACCTTCAAGACAGCGCTAGGCCTTTCTAGACTAGACTATTGCTAATAGCACAGAGAGGTAATAACAGGGTTGACTCATTCATTTAACACTGTGTCCCTGTTAACGAAACGTAGGTAGCTAGTGACTAGCCCTGCTTGGCACTTTATAGAACACGAGGCTATTTGTTGTAAACTGTGATTCAATAGCCACAGTGTACAACTCCGGTATACTTTAGGGCAAGCCTAGGGTCATATTTAAAGACTTTGCCGAGTTGAGTGTGAGTGCATGTTGTGCTTCATGTTGGGGCATTTCATGGACCATGCAACCAGCATAGCTCTGGTGTGAGTACTGTGTGGAGAGGCTGGGCTGGAGAATTTCACATATCATTTTCAATCAGACTTAAATATTCTTTTTAATGACTATACGTACTATTTCACAATGCAAAGTTATGGTGAAATTCCTGAAAGAGTCAGTGAGTCAGAGACAGTAAAATACTTTGAGTAGCCTTGTGATGTCCTTAAATAATGGATTGCTCAGTGTTTTGGCGTATCTGCTCCTCCCTCTGTGTGTCAGTCGGTTGTGAAGCAGACGCGATCGGTCCTCAACTCCCTCTTTTCTGGGGCTCTAGCTGGGGCCGTGGCCAAGACAGCTGTGGCCCCTCTGGACAGAACCAAGATCATCTTCCAAGGTAAGCTGAACATCTCACACACTGATCAACCCTTTGTGGAAAGGTTTCTGATCATCCAACAGCTTGCTAGTGGTCAGAATAGTTCAAATGTCCACACAAGTTCAATGACGTAGCCATGTCTTTTCTAAATCTGCTTTGCAGTGTCTTCAAATAGATTCTCTGCTAAGGTGAGTCCAACCTCAGAACCTCAGCCAGACACTTCAACAACCATTTTACCCTTCCTCATTTGTGAAGGTCTTTGTCTCAGGGGATGGTTTGGACCACTATTATGATCGATGTCCTACGTCCAGTGCTTTAGTACTGACACCGGGCGTGCGTTTGGCTCTTCTGCAGGAAGCCTACAGACTCATATACCGCACCTATCTGAAGCATGGCTTCCTCAGCCTGTGGAGGGGCAACTCTGCCACCATGGTGCGGGTCATCCCTTACGCTGCCATCCAGTTCTGTGCCCATGAACAGTACAAGAGGCTGCTCGGAGGCTACTTCACCTCCCACGGCAAGTAAGTGTCTGTCTGGTCACCACACGGAATAATAATAATAATGATAGTATGGCAGTAATGACAGTAATAATAATGTTAATTCGTTTTATTTATATAGCGCTTTTCTAACACCCAAAGTCGCTTCACAGCATCAACATAGATAACGTGACACAAATAAACAATTCGACAGAAATAGTCAAACAGACAGAGAAGTAAAACATTTTGATAGCGCATCCATTTCAAAGTTGCCATGTCCGATGCTGCGTTTTTATAGCTGCAGTGCTGCAGATGTGAATGTAGTTTGAAGGCAGTCAAAGCCAGGCTAACCCATTTTCTCCTCACGGTGCAGGACTCTCCCCCCGCTTCCAAGGTTACTAGCTGGTTCGATGGCGGGTACCACAGCGGCACTGCTGACCTACCCCCTGGATATGGTACGAGCCAGGATGGCTGTCACCCCCAAAGAGATGTAAGGAAACTGTCTTACCTCCATACACGTGTGTGATGAGCCCCGGCTAAGTTCATCATGTGGCAGCTCTATAGCAGCCTGTTTTGGCCTGGTAAAATCAAGCTAACCAACCTGTTCTGGTCCTCTCACCCAACCCACCCACTCTTCCTGTCACGTGTCCACTGTCCTCCCCTCTGTAGGTACAGCAACATATTGCACGTGTTTGTGCGGATCTCTCGCGAGGAGGGGATGAAGACGTTGTACCGCGGCTTCAACCCCACCATCCTGGGAGTGGTGCCCTATGCTGGTCTCAGCTTTTTCACCTACGAGACGCTCAAAAAGATGCACACAGGTACAGCACAGAGACACACTCAATTGCCAGGCAGATAGCATGTGAGACTGCTGCGGTGATGGGTCCTTTCTTTTTTAATCGACGTGACCGCCCTCCTCCCTTCCAGAGCGGACTGGCCGTCCAAATCCCTTCTACTACGAGCGGCTGGCGTTCGGGGCGTGCGCCGGCCTCATCGGCCAGTCGGCCTCCTACCCTCTGGACGTGGTGCGGCGACGCATGCAGACGGCGGGGGTGACGGGCCACACCTACGGCACCATCCTGGGCACCATGCGGGAGATCGTGGCGGAGGAGGGCGTGGTCCGCGGCCTCTACAAGGGCCTCAGCATGAACTGGGTCAAGGGTCCCATCGCCGTGGGGATCAGCTTCACCACCTTTGACCTCACGCAGATCATGTTGAAGAAGCTGCACCAGATGGGCTATACGGCGTGATCCCCACCAGAGGGCGGGAGAGGACGGGGAACGGGGGGGCGATGGACAGCGCGGCCGGCCTCACGGCAGGCAGTGGCCTGGAAAGGAGGACAGAGTGAGGGGCTTGGAAGCTCAGGTTCCCATGGTTACGGGAGACTGTGTACACTAACAGACTGGATAAATATGTGGCCAATTGCAGTGTGTTTTAAGAGTGTGTGGTTGTGTGTTTGAATATTACTACATGGTATTATTATGTAGGAGGACTATGGTGAATGTACACACCATTGCCAAGCATGTGCAAGTGCAATAATCCTAGAGATGTTTCTCAGTATAAATGGACAGATTAAAGGCTGGAGCCTACATGTGTACGTTGGAGACAATGGGTGACACACACACACACACACACACACACATCCACATCCACGACTCTGTTTTTGCCTTGTGTCCCAGCGTAAAGCAGGGGCCTACCATTCAATGGGGGTTACCACTCTCTAGCCGTGAGTGAGAAATGAGCCCATAGGAGATTTGGTTTGGTTTGTTTTTAAGAATCATACCAAAGGATATGTATTAAGGGGCTTATTAGATGATATCGATCTTAGTATTTTCCATACAAACTTTTCAGAGGAAGAACAGTTGTGACAATAAGGCTCTTTGCTGTTGTACTCACCTGGAATTATGCACTAATGTGTAGAAATGAACATTTGTGGGAACAGTCATGTGTATTACCGACTTACAGCTATTTCTATGTGATGTATCGGATTATTCTATTGCGGCAGTTCAGTTGGTATGCTACATGGAGTTCTGAATAAGCAAATACTGAATTGTCACAGGACCATCAATGTCCCACGTTGACGGTGTGATTGGCGAGCATGCCTGAGCCAGGCATGCACGTTCAGACCTCCATTTAGGATTCAGCCCTCGGCACGCGTACGACGTCCACAGTGCCGCCACGAGCTGCAGGTGTTGAACCGCGTCCAGAGATCCTATCTTTAGAGTGCAATCAGGCCGTCCTGTAGCTGCCTGCTTGTCAGCGCTCAGAGCCCTGGCTGAGCGGCGAGAACAGCTGGGGGTGGGGCCACAGCAAGTGGAGCTGGGTGACAGTGAGACCGCAGCATTGTATTTTAGACAGGGCCGAGCCACAGGAGCAGCAGACGGGTCCCACCTGAACGAGTGCTTTGAAGAGTATTGGGCATCAAAGCACCGGCTCCAAGGTGTAATGCAGGAGAGTGGTGGTCAATCTGTCCTTATTGTCAAACCCATTGAGAGGCGGCAGTTGAATTAGATCGGATCGTTTACTAATCAACTCCGTTCAGAAAACCCAGATCTGATATCGCTAGCCAGCTTCTGTGGGGGAAAACAAGCATTTTGTCTCTCGTCCCTTGTGGAAGTTGTGATTTGTGTGTTGTTAGTTACCACTGAATTCCCATCAATGGATATTGACCAGCACACCACACTGTAGTGAAGTCCTTTGTTCTGTATCCGTTTTCCTAGCTTAAGTACCATCAGTATGACTGATATGACTGAGAATTCACAACAAGCTCCCTTTTCTCACGATTGAAGTGCCTCACAGTTAATAGTACTGCTTTTACTATGAAGTATTATTTTTTTGTGAACTTTGTGGATTGCTTTAATGTTGTGGCTTTGTCACTATCCTTTCACTTGTGGAGCCTTACAGCAAAGGACATTTGTGACTCTACCTTATTTACTGCCCTGTAGGTTACCACTCTTCGGGGATTTATATGCAAATAGATGGGTTTTAAGGGACCTAATCCATCCCTTCCATTTGAGGTATTACTACAGTGAAGGAAGGGTCCACAATTTCCCTTATTCAATCCAAACCTATGTAGACAGCTCTACAGTTCTATTCCAAACACATGCTGTACACGTTTTATTTTGTCTGATGTTTTAATAGCCTCCTTCACTTTTTTGACACTTTTTTGTCCATGTGGGCGAGAAATGGGTCAGATATTTAGTTGTTTTTTTATATGTGATAAGTCCCCACAAATAGATACTTTACCAAGACAATCAAGCCAAAAAGATGTATTTTGGAGATTAATTTTTATTTTTCCATTGAAAGGAAAAAAAAAATTTGAACCTAAAAGTGTACAATGAGTCTCTGATAAATTAAAGTCAGAATATCCTCAAAGAGATCGATCGCTTTGATGCAGTGAATGAAATGTGTGGCCACCTTAATACACATTGCACGTAACCTTAATTAAAAGACTAATTGAAATAATTTTAACAATCTCTTATTAATATATATTATCTGTGCATACAGTACATTGTGGAATCAGAATGTGACAACAGAATAACCCCTATATTGTTATTGCTATTGATGCAGTAATGATGTGAAGACTGTTTTGTAAATTCTATTGATTTGTGCCAACAGAATGTATACAAACTAATGCTTCAGTTTGATCGTTGTATAGTCTAGTGATGGTGTTCCCAATAGTTTTTAACATCTAACGATCTCTTGAATAAACTGGATGTTTATATAAATGTTGGTTGTCTTATTCCTGGAAAAAATTGGTTGCATTTTATGTAATTGTTCTGATTGACAAGAAAACAAATGGTTGTCACTAAACTCGTAGCGTGCACAGCTAAATATACACTATATGGACACTAGAGGGCGCTGCATTACCAGAAATGCAGTGGAGATATGAAATATTTCCAACCTTTTTTTAAGCAAATCAAAGAAGGGGTTTACTCATGTCCCCCAGATGGCAGTGTAACATGCATAAGACTAGGTTAGGGTTGTGTGTCTTTGTGTGTGTGTGTGTGTGTGTGTATGTGTGTGTGCAGCTCTTCGGCCATGCTGTGAGGGTGAACTTGACCTTGACAGATCAACACCAACCTCACCCCTTCTAAAAATGTTCCAATGTGGTTGGCATTTAAAAGAATATATCAAATAAATGGTTTCCATTTTGTATTTGGTTGTCTTGGTGTATTCATTGTTTTGTTGTTTTCAGCACATCTTAAAGATCTGGATACCTGTGTGGCTGAGGATTTGTTGGCCGAATACCTGTAAAAGGTTATACATCCCTGATGGCAGTGGATTTGTTAAGGGAGAGAAAGGAGAAAATAATTAACGGGGCCTTGGGCAGAATGGGACCCAAAATTGTACTATTTGCATGTAATTCATTGTCAATAAAATTTAGAAGTATACATTTCCATGAGGCCCAAAATTTCTGCTAACGTCCCTGCTTATCTTAGCTCTACTAATTTAGACGGACTGAACGGTTAAAATACATTGTGTTTGTTAAATTGAGGTTCCATAGTCCTAAAATGTATTAAAAGATCAGTGGACTTCAACGATGTCTGTCCAATGGCTTTACTGAATGGCTCTGTAAAGAAGACGGGGACAGAGACAAAGATTGGAAGGTTAAGCAAGATAGAAACGGTTGTTGTGAGATGGAAGGAAAAAGACAGAGGGGGATGAAGATGTGGTTGCTATAGATACATGGCCTCGTGCCAGGTAGATGGAAAACCTATTTGCATGTATTCAAATGATGTATTGCGCGCATGCGTGAGCTCATACACAAACACACACACGCACGCATGCACACACACACACAAACACACACACACACACACACACACACACACGCACACACACACACTTGAGTTAACAGTATGGGTTCTCATCTATGCAATACAATTTGTAAAAGCTGCCACAAACAGTCACAAAAGCCCACTGTACTGCACTGAACATACAAGTAGGCAAACTAGACCAAAAAAAATACAAACAAAACATAAAAAATATAGAGATGTTGCTCAGCATGTAAGACGTCTTACGACTTCTAGTCTATGCTATAGACACCAATTCTGGAATGGCCAAAATATATTGTATATATGTACATATATATAAATAGATATGTGCTGTATATCTTTTTTAATGTTTTCAGAATTTTTCGAATTCTTATAAGAAGGTCGAAACGTTGTAAATTACACCCAAACCATGAGAAACAAAGACAATTAGGCTTTTAGGTGGAAATGGATCTCCACCTTAGATCTGTGACACGCATAGGTTATTGTGCCGTGCCGTCAATTAATGTTTTCTGGTTGGACTTTATTTAACACAATGTCACGCCACAATCTTATCGAAAATATTCGTAAAATTAAAGTTGTTTGTCGTGTTTAGTTGTGGACACAACAGAAGACCGGCAAATGCAAACAGAAAGGCCTACCTTTTTGCTAATATTCTTTTTTTCGATAGCTTGATAATATTGCCTAAATTATCTCTACCTCCGTTGCGATTTCGATGTTATTAAACATCTAGTTATTTCTCAGAGGTACATATTTTGTAATGATACTCAAAATAATGAAGGTAAAATAACCTGCATGATACGAATTAACGAATTTAAGATCATGCTCTCTATACACTGAACACAATTAGACAAGGAAAATGTATTTTAAAAACACTTGGGCCTAACTTAACACGTAGCCTTTGTTAGATATCAGTTGTGTGTAACATGTTTGAAAAGAAGTGATTTATTTTTCGTGTTTTGTCATTTTAAGATTAACTTTATTCAACATGAAATACGTATTTTCTCAAATTCCAATATTAAGGTAGGTAATAGAAAAGTATACATTGTTTTAAGTATGAGAGAAAAATCGTATATGAAATAATATGAAATTTATTGTCAACAAGGTTCATTTTCTTTGAAAGTAGGATAGGCTGCAAAAATAATAAGTCTCAAAATATAATAATGGAAATGGAATTCAAATCAAACATCATGAGTCAGTAATTAGGAAATTATAGAATGATTGTGAACACTATACAAGTTAATCTAATACGTGTATTTGGGGTCAACCACATCAATATAATCTTTTTTAATATAATGAGTGCAGAATGCTATTGAGCTCGGTTTTCTTTCATATAGCACCTTATACCTTAACTGAACATAACATGTTTATTTATACACAGCAGGAACACAGTAAATATATACATGTTTATTATATTAAAGAGGACGATATCACCTTTCAACATATCCATATGAATCTAATGATATTTCTTAATTGATTAGAATCGAACCATATTACAGTAAGATATATAAAACATTTATTGTTATGCATATGAACTAAATCCTAGGTTGGTTTTCCGTTTGCTCTGTTTCTCCATCGGTCTTGGAAATGGTTTGCGTCCTGTTTCAAAGTCCACTTCCTCATCTTCCCCCTTTAGCCTGCTTCCACCATGTCGATGTCATAGGTTTCACTCTCCACTGTGAACCAATCAGAGGTCTTGGTTGCATCACATGTTGCACAGGTGATCCAATAGAGGTTTCTTCGTTCAGTCAAACCAGTCAATGCCAATCTGAGATTCCCCACACAATTTCTCTGGAAATGGAGAAAGAAACGAGTTAAGGACTTTGCTAAATGGGATCACTCAATTATTTAATGCAATAAACTGTATATCTATATTTTTTATTCTAAATAAAATTGGTTTTAAAATGCAAAAATATATGTGAGCTTGCATACTTAGAGCATAGATAACAAAATGTTTTTTTCACATAGGAAGAGGACATCTAAACAAAAATAAATTTCTCTTTCTTGGTTAACTCTCAGGGCAATGACACTAAGTCTGTGCAAATTCAGACACTGAGTCTGTTTGTCTATGTTTGTGTGTGTGTGTGTGTGTGTGTGTGTGTGTGTGTGTGTATGTGTCTCGGTTTCCCTCCCCTGACCTCTGGACTGGCCATGTTGAAAGGAAACCCAGTCAACTGGGACCCCCAAAATTATCCCTAAGGGAAAACATGGCGACACACACACTTCCAGACACACTTCTCTGTCTGGTTCTGTAACCTAAGGCCGCTGTGACTGGTGCTGATACGGGTAAAACAGAGGTTACTAACAAAAGACCACTATTTGTCTGGTGGACATATCATAAAGTGCCAGTTATTATGTTATTATATAATATGACTTAATCACAGTACCCATAATCATCTCTTTCTGTTTCTGTCTTCAGAGTGAATAGAAAGTCAGTCTAAAGCAGAAAGCTGCCCTGGAAAGCCAGGCGGCTACAATGGGATCCAGGAGTTACAGATTCAATGATGAAAGCTTCCAACCACGGAGAATGGAGCACTAATGGCGATTGAAAAAGAAGGGTTCAACATTATGTTTTGAACGGAGCCTCTCTTCAGAGCATATTCCATACGTCTCAAATGTAGAATGCTATTCACCTTCATCGACGGAGGATTCACCCAGACAACACTGCATGGTCCCAGACACGGGATAACTCTGAGAGGCCATTCCCAGCCTCTAGGGCTCAGTCACCTCCCACGCTGGTCCCCACACAGGCTAATATGTTCAGAGGCCGTCTTACATGGTGTCTGGCTTGCCCCCTTTCCAAACCCCTCAGACAAACACATACACTCACACAAACCCTATACTGCTAAGTAAAGTTCTGGATGGAGGATAACGGGCAGCGCCCCGTTTCCTCTCAGTGCGTGACTAGTGTGTGTCAAGCTGTGTTTGAGAGGTAGTATGAGACCGCATTGTGTCTGATTCAGTCTGTAAATCTCCCCTTAACCCCCGGGCATGTTTCTATATGGTTTTATGGAGTTTCGGAGACTAAAATATGACCAAATATCCACTTCCCTTTAAATTAATAAAACTCATTCCAAAATGAATGTAAGTCAAAGGCTATACCTCGGACACATGACACACCTATTGAACCTGGTATTAAAAACACGGCTATAAACAAACACAAAGGCTTAAACACGTAGTACTTACACATCTGCCAACACTACATTACACAACATTATGGTGTTGGCAACGTGGCACACTAAACCAAATGGAACCGACTAACTAAAACACTACTGTTTTTCATTTGCCATTCGTTATTTCCATGGCAACACGTTAACGTTATGAATTGAGCAGTAATGGCTAGCCGGAGAGAAAGCAAAAGAGCAAGAGCCAAAATAACACTCCAAGAAACTTGAGGACTGGATCCATCCGTCAATGAGAGCGACCAACCCTTCGTCTCGCTCCCTTTCTCGCCCTCTAACACTCCCTCTGCTCCCTCCTCTCGCTCTCTCCCTCCTTCTCGCCCCCTGGTCCTCCAGACATTGTGTCCGTCCAACAAAGACGTCGCTGCGGCCCCCTCATTATAAATACATGTCATTGGATCACAGCTCGCCTGAATCTCTGAGTCTGCTGTGCTCTAAGTGGCCGTGACTGAGCCCTGAATGGGTGGCTACCAATAGAGCGCTGTGTATGTGTGTGTGTGTGTGTGTGTGTGTGTGTGTGTGTGTGTGTGTGTGTGTGTGTGTGTCTAGTTTGGCGGAGTAGGCTTCAGCCCCCAGCCTATGGGAACTACAGCTTCACAGGCGTCTAGGGTCAGGGGTCAGGCTGTCTGTTACACACAAACACATGCACATGCATGAACACACACATGGGCAGACAAACGCTATATTAGGCAGAGCAATTAAGCCAAAACAATGGAATAATGCAGATGTGATGAGAGGTAATTGTTCTGGGCAGCTGGGCTGTGCACAGTTAACTGCTGCGAGTGTGTGAGGGCGCTAGGTATACTTTAAATCTAGGACACTGAGTTTTTCTGCTGTCTCAACAGAGACCCAGGCAGCCGGTACTGACTCACTTACCCATAGCGTTGTGCATGTAAGTGTGTGTGTGTGTGTGTGTGCGCGTGTGAGTGTGAGTGTGTGTTTGTGTGGTTTTTTGGCCCCCCCCAAAAAAGCGTTGGTTCTATTTCTCGTTGCATGAAGCAAACGTGTCTATGTCCCCCTGGATCCCCAAACCAGGTCACAGCATTGCACCTCCTTTCCTCCTCCTCTCCTTCTAGCTCACCATAGCACAGCGGCTATTTCTGAATCTACAATTTCATTCCTCCCTGGATATAATTACGTTTCCTTCACTCAACTTTTAATCCTGTTGTGAACCCCAGAGAGGCGGCCTAGACTGGGTACTCTTCTGGAAAGATTAAAACTCGAGGTCATAAATTGAATGTATATTAAAGTAGATATCCATAAAACTATCCAGTGGTAGTGATGTTCAAATATACTGTACCAAAATGTTACTAGGCACACTGAACAGAGTTGTATACTCTGTGTCTTGCTATGCGTAAACTTAAAACAGTGTTGTGTCTGCTTAACGAGAGGAAAGGTACAACCTGACCTAAGGCCTGAAACGAAAGCATTCTGACCCCCAGGCAACAAATAACATACACATCTTACTTGTCTACGTACACATGCGTATATGTTTGAGTGTGTGTGTGTGTGTGTGTGAGAGAGAGAGAGTTTTTGAGTGTAAGCGCAAATGCTTGCGCACATCCGTGTGCATGACGATTTTGAGTGTATCATGCAGACAGGGTTATGCATTCCTCTGCTCATTAATGCTGCATTGTCACAATGTGCCAAAGCAGGGATGGCGGCTGGTCATGTTAATCATCTCTGCTAGCCCGCCACCTCCCAGCTCTTTCCACTGCACGTGTCTCCTCCCCCTTCGCCATGCAAGGACCCCATATAGATGTCCACAGACAGCGCCTGATGGGAAATGGTGGTGCAACGGCGGTGGTTATGCAGGGGGGGACATGAGAGTTTTTGAACCCCTCCTCATCTTTGTGTCTTTGTTGCCTATTAAAAGCCTATTATGAGTCCATTCCGCCTATCTGAAGAGGTGCCTGGTGTGCAACAACGCCTTTGTCTTTGCCTCTACATAATTCCCATGGGAATTGAGCAGAACTGTACCATAAAGATTTTGATCGCAGACCATTATGAATATACAACGTAGAGGAAGGCCATACAAATACGTAAACACACAACCATTTTTTTTACTTTCTGAATGTAAGTATGCCATCATAGCCAACGGAAAATAGTCTTCAGTCAGGACAACTGTGTGCTTAACTGTTGGTGCCTACATGGTAATACACTGAAGGTAGGCGTCAAGGGGCTGCTGTTCTGAATAACTTTCCCGCTCAAGGTAATGTTAAACGCTCAGCAAAACCATGGGTATAGGGAGCAGAAATCTGCAAATTCCCCCTGACAGTCACTGAACAGCACACCTGATCTAGGTGGAGGCTGGGGGTGGAGGTGGGTGCACAGCAGCAAGCAGGAGCATAGTGTGTAAGCAGCAGCGAGTATTGGTGCATATGTAAGAGCCAGTGTGGTGAATGAACTACGGTTTAAGAAGACTGCGTTAAACTATCGAGCACGTGTGACGTGGATAAATGCTGCTGACCGAGCTGCCCGCCTTTAACCAACTCTGCCAAAGCGTCGCCTCATTTCATGTCCGAGTCGAAACAAAATGGGGGCAGAGAATTTTTTTTTTTGGGGCGGGGGGAGAGGGAGAGGGATGGCAAAAATAGAGAATAAAGGACCGTTTTTGAAGAAGAAAGACCAAGAGGGACTCAAAGAGAGCAAGAAAGCAACGCCAGCCACAAAAAAAGGTGTCAATGCCGGGACTCTTTTTAAGCATGAGTGAGAAACTATGAGGCTCGGTGGCGTGTGAAAGGTTTAGCATGGCAAGCACACACACACACAGACACACACACACACACACACACACACACACACACAGATACACAGACACACACACACACACACACACACACACACACACACACACACAGCCAGTAGCAGTGTCAGCGAGACAGGTCCGTGAGTCTATTGAGAGGACTGGGAAGAAGGTGTCCCTTTCTGCCGAGCTAATGAAGCCTACAGGCAGTGGGATAATGGACAGGAGCCAGAGAGTTAGAGCTGCCCTCCTTCACCCATTCACTCACTTCCTTCCCTTTACCCGGCCCGTGATGAGGTAATGCTCCCCTCTCTTAAAGGGACACCGGGAGTCATAATGCACCTCCGGAGACAAGAGTTCTCACGCTCGCAGGACGGGCGTGGATCCAGCACGCTACCTCCCGCGTCAAGGGGTTGTTCGTTTGGTGATGTGGCTGCCACGATAAGAAAGACCCTGAGGCAGCCATGGTCCTCGGAGAAGAAAAACAAATCACTGTTTTGCAGTCCCAATGAAATCCCTAAATGAAATGATTCGACAACTACGTTTGGGGTTGGTATCACATGCCTAAAAAATATTTTTGTGCTACTCTGACTTCCAACATATTTTTCTCCCCACCCCCCGTCATGGAGGAGCAGAGGCTTCTCCACAACGAACAAGGCTGCCGTCAATCCAGGAGGAAATAATGACAGGCGCCTCACTGGAGTGCCTGCAACCATGCCGGCGTTCACAGAACAAATGTCACCTAAAGCTGAGATGTGGAAAGAAAAGATTTGCAGGCAGCACAATCCCACATTCAGCAGGGGAGGTCTGACTGGAGTCGGGCTGCCTGTGTGCCTGCCTGCCTGCCTGTCTGTTGCTGCGGAGTGACTGGCGCTGATGAAGGGGCCCTGCGACCGAGTCTACACCCCAGGCTGAGAGGCTCCAAGCTGAACCAGCGCAAACAAAAGACAGCCGTGCTTCTCTGAGAGCCTGGCAACTTCATTAGCATCCTGCAGGACCTAGACGTTGGCTCTTCACACATACACAGAAACACACACAATAGCACACACACACACCCACACACATATTAGCACTAGCACACGCATGCACGCACGCACACACGCACACAGTCTCAGACCAGCCAGTCAGGCAGCCAGCCCCCACTTTGGCCTTGACCCATGAACTCTAGGGTCCTCTTTCACCTGCTGCAGAGGCATTGAGGGCTGACACGGCCGTCTAGCCAGTGCCTGACTACTCTGCATATGTTCCCCCTGCCGTTCCCACACTCTGGGCCACCCTCCCTCTTCAGCACTCAGCAGTATTCATTTAGGACATTATGGAGATCGGCATTGTGTCTACGTCTGGCTGTCTGCTGACTTCTTTATTCACGAGACACCCTCCCCCCCTACACACACACACACACACACACACACACACACATACACACACACACACACACACACACACTCGCACACATGACCCACACACATTTCACCCCTTTTCAATGTGGGTAGGACCTTCTCTCTTCTTGAAACCCTCGGAATAATTTGTTCTTGATAATGAGTAATTATCAAAAATTCAATGGCCCAAAACCTTTGTTCTGTGTTTGGCAGGCACATACTAAAACAAAAACATAAGATTATTTAGATTTCCCAGGGTTTTTAATTTTTTACATTTTATTCAATAAATAGTTTTGACCCTGTATGAAAATTGCATGGTATTCCATTGTGTTTGTATGTATAGTACAGCCAAACATCTTTTTGGTGCAGCCAAATAGCTTGGCTAAAATAGTGCTTTCCTATTTCAGTGCCCCCCCCCCCCCCCAACCCCTTCTTCTGCTCTATCCTTTCTTCTCAGCTCGCTGATAGAGATTGTAACGCTGTTCATTCTCTTCTGTCTGGCACTGCACGGGTTAATCTCGTGGCTGCTCTCTTCTTTCCTTCCTGTTCCTGTTTCTTAAACAATTCTCATTGGCTGCCAACAGCCTTCTAGCCTCCGGTTGGTCAGAGGTAGGCAGAAGGAACAACGCTGTGCTCAACATGAGCTCTGGGTATGGCTGTTATGATGGTGGAGTGGGTGCAGTGTGTGTGTGTTGTCCTTCCTACAGATTGTCGCCATTCTTTTTTTTTTTTTGGGACATCTGAGCAGGCTAGGTCATGGGTTGGTAGGAAGGAGGCGATTCCGTTCTGTTGATGGGGCGCCCTGCGTGAGGCTGAGTCCGTCTCAGCCGACAGCATATGGGCACCCTCGCGCACTATGCAAATGGGGAACACGCATGCACACTCACACACATGTTTCCAAATAGAAAGCCAGACAAACTAGTCCCCGTCTCCCCCACCTCTTTAACAGTGGCCCCCCCACTGCCACCCCCCCACCCCCCCGAATCCCCCAATAATGGCTTCTGTTCAAACCAGACACCCCTATAATAATCCCTCCTCCTCCAACCCATCCTGTCCCCTCTGAAACCCCCCCCCCTTCCCCCCCACCCCCCCACCCCCACCCCC
>JAVQIZ010050592.1:0-11274 GCA_036023535.2 Galaxias brevipinnis
ACTGGAAACATGGCATACAAATTCACAGAACTCCTTTGAAGCATGTGCCGATATACACAACGAATGGATTCTGTTTTGGAACCTTTTCAACCCCTGACAATACAGTCTCCTTACATAATAACAGAGGAACCTACTATAGCACTCTTTACAAGTCATTTGCATAATTGTGTAAGCTGTATGCAAATTCCTTTGATCTTTGCAAATGCCTTCTCTTGATTGTACTGTACTTTGAGACGCACTGACTGAAAAACTGTAAGAACGAATGGGGAAGAACGCTCCTCTGAATTAACGAGTTATGCGATGATAATTTAAAAATCACTAATGAACAGACTTGTTCAGACGAGGATGTCAATTGAGCGGTCATAGTGTGTGTATTTCGCATTTCAGCTTGTGTGAGATAGAGCTATAGATCTGGGGCAGTCAGCATGTGAAGCTAAAAGTGTGACATAGACTGGGTTAGGGAGCTATACTGATGATGAGAAACTACATGTACCATAACAGAGTTACAAATTCTAAATAAAAAAATACAAGACTGTTCTTCAATAAATAGATTTTTATTTAAATCCCTTAGTTAATTAAGTATTCCAATTGTGTTTAAAAATCTGAATAAATTGCTTGTATTAAATTGACCTTCAGATTATATGAATAATGATCATAAGGTATAATGCAATCGTAGACGGAATCCACTTTAACTGTTTCCACTCCTCCGGTTAGGTTTACACAGTGTTATTACAACAAGCTGTATTGTCTTATACATTAAGCAAACATTCCTAAATATTTATACATAAATATGCGTGTAATATTATAAGTGTCTGCATTGGATGTATAGGGTCAGTGACATAATAATGTTTTTTTTAATAACATACAGATCACAGATACTTTATTGAAACTGACGTCGTACAAATCTTTAACTGGCTCACCGCGCATTTCACTTAGGTTTGGTTCAGTTCTGTATCTGGAGAGCTGTGTGGAACCCTCGAGCTTTCCTGTACAACCCCATCTCTGTTTATCACACACTTCCTCACACACAACTCTCCTCTCCTCTCCTCTCCTCTCCTCTCCTCTCCTCTCCTCTCCTGGAGCTCAAAGGGCAGCACCGTGCCCCAGTGGGACCCCATGAATATTGATGGCGTGGGGGGGAAGCAGGACCATGGGTCCAGGTTGACAGAAGAGATGTTCCCAGAGCTTCCCTGGAGGCATCACCGTCTACACCCCCGCCAGCATCTCCGGGCCTGTCACCCCTTTCCCTCGCTCCCTCCCTCCCTCCCTCTCTCCCTCCGTGTCACCTCTCTCTGCCTCCCCTTTCTGATGCTCTACTTCACCCATCGCTCCTCTCCTCCACCTTGTCACGTCTCACTCTCGAGCCTCATCCTTCCTTTTTCTTCTTCTCATCCCTGTCGTCTCCTTCTTCAGAGTCAGGTTCGTACAGCTCCTCCTCATCCTCCACCCTCAACCTTGATCTCCCCTTCCGAACCCACCTTGTTCCAGCCCTGCCATATACGCCACCTCCCTCTCCTCCTTCCCCACCATCCTCCACCGCTCCTCTTCCTCGATTGCCTCCTCCCCGTACGACCGATTCCTCTCCTCGTCCACGGCAGCCTTCGTCTCCTCCTCCTCCTCCCACTCTTCAAACGCGGCAAGCTGTCACCGCCTTCCCACCTCCCCCCCTCCCCCTCTTCACCTCCAGCCGTAATAAAAGATGGATGAGGGGGTGGGCGGTGACCAGAGGCTCTGGCCGGCCCTGCCATGTCTGGTTGTCCTCAGGACCTTCTGGACAGCCCTGTGATTCTTTATTTATGGGCTGAGAGCTCGGGCGTCCGCCAGTTAACTAGCAGACGCTCTATACACCCCCCCCCAAGCACACACACACACCCTCACACACACACCCACACACATAAGAGGCTCGGCCATCTCAAAAAACGTTCTGAGGTGCAACATCAGGAGAAATAAAGTGAGTGGGGAGAGTAAACTGGGTTTTTTTTGGGGCTCTTTTTGTTCCCATCTACTTCGTTTCATCAAAAAGTGTTCCCGAGCCCCTCCATCCCCCCACCTGGCTGTCTCTTTTTATTTCTCTTCCACAGCCATCTCCGTGGTATTATGGTTTCCGCAGCAGCAATAACAAGTAACGCCCGAGACCAGCTTTCAACAGATCCGATCAAAAAGCTGCCAGTACCTCTACAACAGCAGTGCTGCCTAAAAAACACGGAGGAAATGAGGCTCCAATTTACCAGCTGCTGGGCGGCTGTGCATTTGAAAGGAAAAAAAAGTGTTCCTCCAAAGTCTGCTGGCCTTTACGAAGAGCCGTTTAGAGAGCGGTCAATCCGTCCACTATCAAATTGTGGCGGCACTGAATGTGCCCGTGCGTTCTTCAGTTCATTTGGCAGAGAAGATAGATATCATTACCTGAGCGCTTGCTCGCGTTCGTGGTGGAGCTGTAGTTAGCACAATCAGACGGTCGTCATTTCCAGCTCCGTTCCCGGGAAAGATCACAGCACAATCACGCAGCAATCACTTCCAGCAGCTTTCTTTTGTTACCGGAGAGAGGGGCAATCTAAGTGTACTTTCGGAGTGTGTGTATGTGTGCACGTGTGTGTGTGTGTCAGAGGAGGACGTGCTTTACGGAACATCGATACACTTTACGTGTCTGCTTTCAGAACATGGCCGTTTGCCTCGTTTTCAATTGTCTACGCTAAATTGTTGTCCACGCCGCAGGCCCACAGACCTCTCCGGTTAGTGTAATAGACAGGGAATAGATGGCGTGTGCCGCTGAGGGAGAGGAGATGAGAGGAACGAGAGGGGAGACCGGTCGGAGCGGGGTCCATGTTTTTCCGCGTCGCTGAGAGTGCGTCCTCATCACCGAGCGTGCCGGTTCATAATCCTCTCTCCGTCTGCGTTTCTAACGAGAGAAACATTCCGTGGGTCACATCTCGCCGCTCTTCCAGGAAGCTCCCAGGGTGTGACGCGGCGCGGGGAACGTCAACCCTTTAGAAACACTCCTCTCACGCAGAACTCCCACTGCATACTGATCACACTATCAATAAGGGGGCCGGCAGGACTGTGCCGAGCCGATAGACCTAGTGTGTGTGTGTGTGTGTGTGTGTGTGTGTGTGTGTGTGTGTGTGTGTGCGTGCGTGCGTGCGTGCGTGCGTGCGTGTGTGTGTGTCCATGTTCATTAAATTAAGTGGTGCTTTCTGACAGGGAAGAAGGGTGTAGCGAGGGGAATGGGGCCACAGGCAGGGGCGGGGAAGGAGAGAGGGCAGCCCTTGGGTTGGGCCTGGCACCGCTTCAAATCCCTGAGTCTGCTCTTCTCTCAGACGGACGTGGTCGTGGCTGACAGAAAACACGGACGCAGTGCAAAAGGTCCCTTTCCTCGCCGACGAACACTGCCACCGCTTCCTACAGGGTCACCCTCGCCTTCCTCATCATTGACATGGTCGGTTTGCTTATCCTCGACATCCTGCTCACCCATCATTTCTCTCTCCAGCCCCGTCTCTCTTTAGCCTCACCTTCACGAGGGCCTCATGACTTATTTCAAGCTCGTCATGTTCAAAACCTGACGCATGTGAGGAATTCATTCGTTCAAGGATCTTGGTGGGGGGTTTATCCCCAGTACTCTTGGACCACCTCTCCCTGGGAGCCAGGGAATCACTTATCCAGTCATGGGGGGGGGGGCCTTGAAGCAAAATGGCGCCCTCCCAGACCACATTTACATGTGACGACACAAGGTCCACCCACACCTTACCATTTCTTTAACCTGGAGATCATCTTCCATCCTGGGATGTACTGACGTCCTTATACGGGTGAAGGTTTCATTGGTGAAATCTTTTTTGTTTTTGCAAATACAATCTCCTCTCTCTGTCCTTGATTCATAAGCGAACGAAAAATATGTGTTGATCACACGCTGTTGGGCAACAATCGAGTTGGTTGAGCTGGTAGATTAGCTGCTCTTTGCCGTTAACTATCAAATTAATTGCGGAATCGTTTTCCATATAACCCCGGGGAGTCGTGAGCCTAATTAGATATACGCGGCTAAATGGCAAACGGGAATGAAAAAAAAAACATGTATGACTTCACAGAGAAACGCCTGCGTCGGTCCCCGTTGAGGCTCCGTCTAGTGCGAAGTTAACACTTATCAAGGAAGACAATGCTGCACATTTGCATACACGCCGCGAGCGACATTGCCCAACATGATGGCGTTCGACAAAAAGAAGACGGGTGAGCAATTACCTTTGGATTATGGGTTTTGAAGTCCTCCTCACTGTCACTCCCCCCCACTCACCTACCTCCCCCCTCGCTCTCACCTCGTAGTTCTTTTAGTAGAACTGGAGGATTGTGCGGCGCACACCTCGTCCCGCTGGGTGTTCCAGGCACCTCTAACTTCAGTGAGAGTTTATGCCTTAAGCCCCTGAGACAGCCCCGTCACCACCGGGCGAGAGAGGAGAGGGCCCCCAACCTTTAACCACTCTCTAATGGAATTTTCTCTTCTGAAGGTCCAAGTACCAACCCACCGACACCGGGAAGTACACAGTGAACCTTTCACAGCTCTGTCCTCTAATACGGAGCCAATAAGTCAAGCCAACTTTTGGTGCAGTACTAGGATGTGTCAGCTTGCACGCACTGACCTTTCCACATTATATTTGGTCAGTGAGAGCCAGTGAGTAACCAGAGAAGGTCCAAAGTGTAACTTCAGCAAAATGTGTCCAGTCTTGACTGTAATGAGAATGTCACATGGATATTTGTCGGTGTTCAGTCATAACTCCAGCCGTTGTCTAAATGGACTGTCTTCATGTTGTGCCGTACTTAGATCATGATAAGTAATCTGTTACTATTAAGTAATATACAGTTGCTCTATGCCGTTGGTAAGATAAATGTTCATGTCTTTCTCAAGCAATATGTCACTGGGTTTTACAGAATATGTGATGACACTGCGATCAGAACATATCTGTTCAACAGCACTGTGTCTGTTATCGCACATATGCAGTAAATGCTTCCAGAAATGCACGTGTACACACGTACACACACACACACACACACACAAACTCACAAATGAAGAAAAAAGAAGGTCTCACAAACTAAAGTGGTGTGACCTTTTGCAGTGCTTCCGAGCATGGCCTCTGGTCTTGGAAGGCACTGTGTCTTCACGTCATACTCTACACCACGCCAGTCTAAGCCCCACAGGTATTGTCATGGAACACTAGTGCTGTCTCCCGCTGGGCCGCCCTGTGACATGAACGCACACACACACACACACACACACGGGCGCATGCAAATGCACACACACGCACACGCGCGCGCGAGCGTGCACGGTTGACCCACGTGTGAACCGTACCCAGCGTGCTGGGCTACACATCAAAAGGTCAGGATGATTTTAAGACTCATAATGTGGCGATACCTTGGAAATGATTTGTCTGTGTGTGTGTGTGTGTGGGTGTGTGTGTGAGCGAACGTGTGAACTGATGCCTGTCTCTGATGAATGAGAACAGGTTGTCTTAATGGACGGCGCGGGGAAAGATAAAGAGTGTGAGTTAACGCAGAGGTCAGATGACACGATTTACCGAATCAAAAGGCCGCCACTGATGCTGCGCGTGCACATATCTCCTCCCATCACTTGCGGCCGCTAATGGACTAGATATAAGGAGGTTCTCACGATGCCACCCTTCATCCGTCCTGTTTATTCATAAGGGTCCTTATAAGGACGGCAACATAGATAAGCGCGTGGTAATTATAACGGTACTACCGGGCGTGCTGCGTGTTTTTCCTCAGGAATAATTATTCCCTAATCCACAGCAAATTACGTTTATGTCAATACGGATCAACGTCAAACTAAAGGCAGTAAACATGTTTATTTATGCACATTATTGAAACAATTACAATTACCGCATTTACACACATCAAACACCGGAACGGTAACGCAATAAATGAACACAAATTAAGCTGGTTTATTTTCGTTTTTTGTCCAAGTTAATTAAATTGTATCCATGACAGTATCCTCGTTAGATTACTGTTAATGAAACATAATAGTTGGCTAATTTATATACTCATTGTTGGTCTTCATTTGCTAGTCAGGAAGACAGTAGGAAGGTGAAGACCCACTGGGCATTTTTGGTGATTAAAGACAAACTGAACAAACTTGAACACGATGTACCCGCTAAATAATGTGGCAGTGCTCTTATTAATGGTTTGAGTCGGAAAAGCATTGGTAATGCGATTCACATAGCTGCCTTTGATAGCAGAGAAGTGCTGCATCAAACAAGGACAGCCGGAGCTGAATATAAATGTGAATTAGACAAACACAGGGCCTCAGCCTCCACCATGTCTAGCCTCTTCTCATGGTTTCTCCTCTCCTCTCCTCTCCTCTCTCCTCTCTCCTGTCCTCTCCTTTCTCCACTCCTCTCCTCTCCTCCTCTCTAATCCTCCACTCTGTTTTGTTACCCATCCTCTCTATCAATACTAGATCCTTTTCCAGAGAATCTCTGCGAGTTCCATGACGTCCCCATGGGGTTTCGAGCGACAGATTAGCACTGAGCTCTCAAAGCGTTCTTTTTAAATGAATGCCCCCAATGGAACGCGCCAGTCACTCATCGTCAGTGCCGTGACAAACAGGCTGCTCATCAGAATAAACTAGCCGGCTGTGATGCCCTGGCCTTCCCTTTCGCCTTTGTCCCGGAGAGAGTCTCCTCTCCATGCAACAGTAATATCTATCTGAGGACTGTTGACTGGGAAGTCTCAAATCAGTCTCATTGACACCTTCAAGAAAATCTTTCAAGCTTGTGCAACTAGGGGTGCAAACAGTGAGTGTGCTAAGACTCACTATGGAAGTACTGTATGTGCAACAAAACATAGAGGCTCAAGATGAGTTTAGCAGCACTAAAAGTGCTGCACTCAAAGGGAGGGACAGTTGAGCTTTAATTGACAGTGTGCATTAATAAGGCGGATTGGAATTTACATAATTTCTTTCAGAAGGTCTACGCAGTGAGAAATCTCAATGGCTTCTGCATCTACCCTCCATCCTTGAAAAATGATATATTTTTGTTAAATTTTTATTGGCTCCTCAGAGAGTCATCCAAATGCCACTTTAGGAACTAAGTCCAATTACAACTATTACGGCCTCTGCCGCTGTGCCTACATGTACTATTCCCTCGGCCCCAAAAACATATGCCTGGAAATATTCAATTTGGTTTCTCCAGACACAGTCCCAAATGCTTCCTCATCATGTGCAGGACTGGGACAACACCAGCTCAACCAGTTTAGCCAGAGACAGAATGTCAGCTACGCAGGCAGTTTTAATGACTAAACGAAAGTGATTAAACTCACTCTTTCTACTTTAACAGAACGACACCTATTGGACTGAGACTCAGGAGGTAAGGGGATATTGTTAATACCAGGAGAAACTGTAAGAGCTGTATAAACAGTAGCTTACTATCTCTAGTAGACTGCCTCATTTAATAATGTAAAGATCTCTGACAACATAATATCTCAGGAATTATTAGGAATCTGCAGCCAGATAACCAACTGGACAATATTAAAAATAGCAAAGTTAAGTTCAAGGTACCATTTTTTTTTCTAATTTTGGATGTGTTTATATTCCATACTTCTTAACACACTCTAAAAAACAGTTATGTTATATAAATATATGTTTTGGTTAGGGTTATTAAAATTGAATAATAGCACAAGGTTAACTTTATTTAGCTAGAATACAGTGTATTATTTCTCTGTGGTTATCCTAATAAGGTTGCATTGCCTCTTAACTGAATGTAGGTAGGATTGGAATTAAATGTAACAAAACAATGTTAATGTTTTTGCATTAAATAGACTAGATTATATATAATCCAGTCACTCAAATAGTTCCAGCACATTCGATGGTTCAAACTCATTCCAAGAAAGTGAAACAATTAAGGAAGTTTAAGAACTGGTTTGACAACATGTCTTAGCTAGGTGTCAACCTAGGATGGGTATGTTGTTCAGTACCTGTCAGAAGGAATCTGCAGATATCTGCTCCCTACCCATAGTTTCACTTGAGTGCTGACCTTGGGCAGAAAATTAATTAAGAGCAGCAGACCCTTAATGGCAACTTTTAATGTATTACCATGTTATTGAAATAAACATTTAAACATATCATAAGTTGTCCTGACTGAACTAGTTTTTAAGTCTGAAATGTGAAACACATTTTGTATGTAAGTATTTAATGAGGCAAGTGATCCACAGGGGGGTCAGCACAAATAGATAGGTGAGGTGTACCCTAAAAAACATGTTCCATTGCTCCAAATTAAAAATATATTACTGTGTTTTTAAACAGTGTGCATGGTGATTGCATTCAGAGCATTTAGAGAGAAAATTGACAACCCTCTTCCTGAAAACTCAAGGATGGATTGTTGTTTCTCATTCCCCACCCACATTACAAGTTACTAGACATGTTAGAATTACTGTTCTCAATTAAGGTGCTGTAGAGCCAGTGAATGTATCCATTGAGGCATCAATTAATTTAGCTAGCTGCAAAACAAGTAAGGAAGGAGTCTCTCCAGTAACAGAGACGGTTCATTCACTCTAAAAATGACTGGGTCGAAAACAACCTACAGTCATTGGATGGTTTTCAACTACACTATTGGGTAACTAACTATTGGACCAATTACACGCTGGGCTAATTTAACACAGACAGATGGGTTTCTCTTCTAACCCAGCAAGATGTGTTGAATATTCAATCCAAATTCTAGTTCCTACAATACATATACATTTTTCCTCATCAATTGGTTTTATATTCCATCCAAATGCTGGTTCATAGGTCTGACCCAAGAGATAATATCAGCATCTAGGTTAGACAAAAACTATCCAACTCCCTGGAGATATAACCCAGAAAAATAACCCAACAGACTCAACCCCGCGTTTGGGAAGATCAAATAACCCAGTGCAGGGGCACAAATCTGATAACAGCTTTGGGGGGGACAATGACATAAAATTTTCACCAAAGCAATTTCTGAAAGGGACACCGAATGTAGTGCGGTAAACAGTGTGCCAATTATACCGGGTCAATCGGGAGGTTCCTCAACAAAACCGAATACAATTGCATGGTAGGTGGAGTATAACATTCCAGTAGACTTGCACAAATCAGGATTATGCTTTATATTTTGAATTACAATACAACTTCATGGGTAGCCTATATATTGCGTAGCCTATATATTAATTAGAGCAGGCAAAATAGAAGGAAAGCTGCAGAAACCAATCAGACAAAACCATGTACTGCTTACACTACAAAAAAATACATAGCCTCTCACTAAGGCTACATTTCACATTTATTTGTGG
Organism: Galaxias brevipinnis; assembly: GCA_036023535.2. Classification (NCBI taxonomy): domain Eukaryota; kingdom Metazoa; phylum Chordata; class Actinopteri; order Galaxiiformes; family Galaxiidae; genus Galaxias; species Galaxias brevipinnis. Next base: position 9,298 of record JAVQIZ010050592.1, read on the forward strand.
AGTATTTAGGCAAGGTGCAAGAGGTATTTTGCAACGAAAGATTGAGCTTACCCCTGGCCCCATCAGGGAGCGCAAAGCTAACGTGCACATAAACTTTAGGCCTACTAAAATAAGAACGCATGACATGCCCTTTGGATCTTGTGTTTTTCCAAAGCAAATTACAGATACATTTTGTTGCATCATAAAATAATGATCTTATAAAAGTCAATATTATTAACACACAAACTAAATCTTAATGGAACTGGGCACACAAGCAGCGTTGAAAAACAATATGTTGTTTATATGTATATTGAACAAATTCGGGACATACAGTAGAATGTAAGTAAAAGTCCCTTTCAGACCACCGGGATTTAAATGGTTAATTCACTGAACACCACAATGCTCATAGCTCATTGCGCGAAACAAACACAGAAACAGAAAAGGCTCTCCCCCTGGCTGGAAACGGCTGTAGTTTTTAAAATTCAGGGAATGAGTGCAGTGGTTTGTCCGCCAACAAGTTGTTCTTTTTGATTGGCAGTCATTGTGAGGCAAAGTGCCAGGTCTCGCAATCTCTTGAAACTTAAAACTGTACAATTACGTATCTATAATCAGCGCACGTGTTTTCATTACGTATTATTCATATTATTGAAATTTCATAGTTATGTTTACAGTGATCTATTGGAAGGCACAATTCATACATTTCGGGGGACACGACCCGGGATTTACGCCCACAACCCGGGATTTACGCCCCTTAAAAACTATGGTGTACCCCACGAGTGACGTGCTCTCTCGTGTCGAAATTGAAACTAAACAGTTACATCTGTTTCACATTCACAGGCAAAATGTCACGAAGCGGGTCAACCAGCGAAGATGCTGAATACTACGTTGAGGGATGGTGGGAATTACATCTACACTCTCCGTGAAAAAGATACAGATTTCTACAAAGTAGGATATACCAATAATCCGAAAACACGCATGACGAATCTTCAGTGTGGGAATCCCCACGAACTCATATTGAAGCGTATCATAATGGTAGATAGTAGAAGTACCGCTATCAATCATGAGACACAAATTCACAATAAGTTACGAGCTGCTGGATACCAAAGCAACCTTGGAGGTGGGACTGAATGGTTTAAAGTGCCAATTCAAGATAAACAAAAATTGTATGATATGTTCAATGTCCTACCCGAGGAAGTTGATGACAAGTAGGACACGCAAAGAACCCCCGGGGTGATTCTACATTCAGGAAATTGAAATGCAAAAGAAAATTATAACCTCAGTAAGCTTTGCATTAAACAAAGTTGTTCACTTCCTTATTGGCAGTACCAATAATGACCCTCTATTTTCAATTATATCTGTAATAAATTCAACTCTTATTTACATAACAACACTGGACTAAAACTGATTACTATTGAGAATCGTGTCAAATCTCCACACCAAAAATAGGCAAGAGATATACAATATGTTAAATAAAAAATATTGTGACGTTATTTCAGATTTTTCTGATTTGAGATTTGCCAAAAGGGACCGACGTCTTTTGAACATTATCTTGGTGGTGACTGGTGAGTGAGCAAAGATGGCCTTGCACTACTTTATTCTTTACCCTGTTCCAAGGTATACAACTCCTTAGCATTGTACCAGTTGTATTAGGCTGGGTCTGTGGCTGAGCGTGTGGCGGGATGAGGAAGGAGAAATGGAACAGTGGATCATCGGGTGCATCAGCAGTTTCTGCTCAAGTTCACTGAAGAGCATATGAACAGATGGAATAACAGGACTGAAAACCCCCACATGACATACTGAAGGTTTTCACTACAGAGTGGACAATGGTGGTAAAATAAGAATACAACGGCTGTAAGATCATAACAGCCACAGAGGGGGAAAAAAGAACCAAGCCGTGGGCAGGAGGCAACAGCATTGACACCTCAGAACATGGGCCAGGGTCGTGAGTGATGTGGTGAGGAGATGTGCCAGGACAACATCCCAATGAGAAGCCTACTG
>JAVQIZ010050625.1:0-18964 GCA_036023535.2 Galaxias brevipinnis
GCTGCCCCCACCATTTGGAACACCCTCCCCCTTGAGATCCGTAATGCAGAGTCCCTGGACACTTTTAAAAAACTTCTTAAAACATATATGTTCTGTCAGGCTTTTGGCTCCTCCTAACCTCCTTTTATTGTTGTTGCCTACTGATTTTAATATGCATTGTAAAGTGTCCTTGGGTTTTAGAAAGGCGCTCCTAAATTAAAGTTATTATTATTAATAATAATAATAATAATAATAATAATAATAATAATAATAATAATAATAATAATGTGCTCTTATTGATTTAGGGTGAATGTGAAATGGTGTTGTGGTGAGAGGTTGCTGCAGTTTGTTTTTGTTTCTCCTGCTACCATTTTACAGATTGTACTCCATGTGAACGACCCGGCCAAGTGCCATGGGGCTGAGATAGGGCCGTGGATTCAGTGAAGCGTTACATAATACTTTTTCCTGGAATGCACACAAGGCCTACATTCTCCCCCCTCGCACACATGAGCACATAGCCTGCACACATAGACATATAGGAGTGTACTCCCAGAGCCCTAACATCTGCTGAAAAGAACATAAACATGCTCTTTCTGCCAAGTGGACGAGGGAGGAGTTTTGGCTAAAAGTCAGACTTGTACAGAGGATGATTTATCTATTCCCCCCGAGACACAGGAAAGAGAAAGTTAAAGTGTAGAAAAGGAGGCTGGAATGATTGGACAGTGTTCCCATAACCCTTGTACCTAAATAGGCCCATCAAAAGTTACTACTCAACCTCAATCCAAGTTGTTAAGACAGACTGCCAGCCTGACACAACGCCGTTGCTATATTTATTGACCATTGGCAATGAGTGCAAGATGCATTTAGCTTCTCCAAAAGCATTGTAAAACACTTACCACTAAGCAATCTCCATTACAATGCTTAACAATTAAAAAAAAATCTTGTGTCAGCCCTAAACAGCAACCATCACATAGTGTGCTGTTGGCAGTGAGAAGTTCTTGCTGTGTTGACCAGAGCCTCAGCTCTGAGGAGGAGAATTCATACGCCTCAGGATCATAAAACTTCCTAATGTAACTTGTGCATGTTCCAGCTCTGTTATTGTGGGAGTTGCACGTCAAAAACCCTGGAGGGTCTCTCTTGTTTATTTTGGCAGCTGTAGTCCTCTGCCAAGGTTCCATGTGACTTCCTATCTGACACGTGCTGTGTGTGTGTGGGGGGGGGGGGTCCTCTCTTTGTCAGCCGCATATTCTCTTTAGCTCTCCCCCTCAGAGTCATATGGAACTCATTAATGTACAGTGAGCTCTGGGTAGAATGTAATGCTGTTTAAAAACCCACAACCACACTGAGATGTCATTAAACAACTGCAACACTGTTTTACATGGCCGTTACACCGTCCATGCCCAAAGCAGATTCAATGCGTGTGTCTTGTGTTTTCTCATACAGAGAACTGCTAAAAACGAGGACAAAAGGTATCCAAAGAGCAGCACAGAGAGTGGGTCTGGAGTCCAACCAGGCTCTGTGTAGTACTGAATGTTCACTCCCTTGGCCTGGAGGTAGGTTGTTTACCACTGGGTCTGCATATCAACTAAGGAGACTAACTTTAGATTTTGCTCTTTTGTATGGGTTCTAATTGAAACATCTGAGAGTATTTGTGTCAGTGATCATTCTACGTAACCTTCACTTCTCGTTTCGGGTTTCGTAGCGTTTATGTGCACTCTGCATGATTTGAGTGAGAGTTCTTGTCTTATCCCGATCTGGCAATGTGTCGGGGTGCCTTTTTCCTTGGCTCTCTCCTTCTGTTGGAACAGTAGGCAAGTGAAGGTGTTGAGAGCTGGATGTACTACTCGCCCAGTGAGAAGTTATGCTGTGCTGAGAGAAGCCTTTCTGAGTGAAGGGCCAGAGGGATGCTACTAAGCAGTCTGGTGCTGGGTGTTTATGACTTGCTGATTCTCTGACCAGGAGGCCCCTCCCTGCAGACACTCCAGTGGTTCCCCTGGTAACGTTTTGCCATGGCGCACCACCACTGCAGAATCCGTTCCACCACACGAAAGGCCTGCATTTTTCAAGTATAAATACAAATGTTGTCTCCAAACTATAAAAATGTTACCTATTTCTGTATTAATGTGTTTTTGAGCTATGGTGTTTCTCACATTCAACCCGTGTGTTTCACCTAGTAGAACGAAGGTCTGCTCTGGCTCCTTTCCGTGAGAGCCACATTTACGCCTATGGTCTGTTGCGGGAAACTAACACAACGCGCTGTAGCAGGAAACTAACCCACCGCACTGGAGCGCTAATTTGAACCGTCTACCAGGGGGTAGTGGAGGCAAAAATTACAGCGGCCTGAAAATATTTAGAGCCGGGTTCTGACGTTTATTTGTTACCCACATCTAACTGCCAACGTGGTCAGACTCGGGTGCGAAGGTCTGGAGGAGTAGAGCAGTCTATCTACCTGCACTACAGTGTGCAGTTTGAACTTGGGTGCTTGTGGGGGTGGTGGGGCAGACTAAGATGTTGTCAGTGGGTGAAAGTGAAACCCGGGACACTATATTTAGGCTGCGGGACTTGGATTCTTGTATCGCCCGTTAACATGTCTGTTTGCTTGATCGATCATACTAATGGCAGAAAGGTCTGGAGCATTCTGGATGACTTGGCATTTCCAACGGCAATACTATTCAATGCACGTCAGTGCTATTTGGAAGACACGATTATCCCAAGTGGCAAGCCTTAACATAATGCGTTGGGTGTCTATTGCCCCATTGGGAATCAGAGCACCACCCCTATCTCTGAAGTTGTCAGCATCTGCTCTAGCTATTAATCCCCCCCCCCAGCCATGGTTTACATTCTGGCACCACTCTGCACACTACCTGCTGGTGCTTGACTTGACCAGTCCAAACCACCATGTTCTAACCCCCACCCCACCACCCCCCACCCGCTACCCACCCAGGGTCTCACACATCTCCCTCACACACTGATCCACTGGGAACAGGAACAAGGACATACCAGTAGGGTGCTTATGTTCCCCTGACGACAATGTATGCAGACACGCGCACGTGGCAACCCTTTATCTCAGAGGAACACGTCCCACTCACTCATGTAAGTAAAGCCTGCACCCTCCAATAAACCATCCTTCACACGGCACACAGCATACATACGTCTCTCTGTAGGACAGGGTGGAGGTGAGTTGGCCTTCCATCCTCTAATTGGGCCAGGGTTCATGGCTGCTAACTGATAAAGGATTGAAATGGAGAGGTGGCTGGTCCCTTGCCATTAGAACCTCGACGTGTTGAAGGCTGTGCACACAACTCGTATGTCTGTAATATATATATATACAGTATATATCTCTTGCAGTGACCTTTTCATGGTATGGCTGGATTTTAACATGTATGGCACACCCCCCCCCCCCCCCAACGCACACGCGCACACTGTATGTAGTAAAGATGTAGATGGAACTGTTTCACCAGCTTTGGCAGACGGGTGCACACGTGCTGCAGCACGTGGATGCGTTATACCCCTTAAAATAGGGGTCAGGTCGTTCTCAGACTGGATTATAAAGATACAAACGTCTCTGTGTGTGTTTGTGCCTGACAATGTTTGCTGAATTTGAGTGTATATTACTGCTTTAGCAAGGAGTTGGGCCTCCCTACACTCCTCTAGGTCTCAGGCGTGATTATGTTTTTAATGAGGTATGATTGCGTGCAACGCTACAGTCGAAATGCAAAAACCTCCAAACTGCACTGCCTGAAGATGGTAGAGTTCTTCGTGAAACTTTAAAACCGGGGCACAGGCGGAGAAGTGTGCTACTTTGTGAGGTTGCCAGTTGGCTTGTGCTCAAAACAGATACCATTAGATACTGATGAGTAAGACTGCACTGCTCCCACACCTCCTCGGGGCAAGACTCAAATAGAACATTTTGGGGTTTTACAAGCGTCCGTTTCAGTTTGGAAACGCATTGGAACAGCTGGAACAGTCACACAGTTAATTTATTGACATTAGCAACATGTATCAGCAGAGTTCCTTCATCGGGGTGTACTGAAGGGCACGGCTAACCAGGGGAACGCGCCCTTATTTTGGCTCAGCCCCTATCCCATGGCTTGTTTGTAAAAAACACAGATGTGACTAATTCAGTGGTCTAATGATTGAGTGCAACGTGAACTCTACAAACGCGGTTTGTCCTCCGGCACCTGTTCCCTAGAGAACCGTCTGTATTTAGAAGGTTAGACACCCCCCCTGCCCCCCGAACTCCTTATCAGTCAGTATAAAGGTGACTGTCTGTGTTTGTCCCATGTGACCTCTGATAACCTCCCCCTCCTCCCTGTGTTAAACCATGGAAAAAACAGCACCATCACTATGGGCTTAAGGGCAGGCAGACAGACCGACCCCCAGCTATTCACTGTGTCCTGTAAGCAAGCTTAATGGCACGCACCTGTGTTTGGACACAAAAGGTGCACGCGCCCTAGCTGGATTTACCTGGTGGCAATGTACCGTCCTTGTCCTTGTTGAAGTTTTGAATGCACAGACAGGTCTCTGGTATTGGCGCATGCAGCGAGCTTTGCATTGTATACACAGCTGGGCAAGCGTTTATTTGTGGACGCAACATTTTCCACATTTCTCGACAGTGTTCGAGTTCCACACTAAGAGGGGTGTGTGTATTATTAGATTGAGATTGTTTTGGTATGCATGACATGCGCTGTCAGTTTTGCGTGAGGGCCTGCCATATTCTGGAATGCTGTCATAGGTAATGGAAGTGTGTCTGAAACATAGCGTGCCGCAACAACACCCGTCAAGTTCTATACTTGTATACAGGGCAGATGTCATTGACCCAGACCCTTATTTTCCACCGCAGGAGCCTGGGAGGTGGACATAAACAGCTTTGTCCCTTAATGCCTCTTTGGCATTGGGTGTCGACCCCGTCACAGCCAGCAAAGTAGCCAGGGCCTCCTAAGTAGGTCTGTGTAATCTCCTTGGCCTCACATGTATTTACATATTGCCTCCCCTTGTGCTTTCGGGGAAAACCGGAGGTGGCGAGATGGGAAGATTGCTGTGCCAAATAGGCTTACAGTGGAGAAGGGAAAGCCGTTGGAGCTGCTGCAGATGCGGCACCATTAGCCACACATAAACACTACTGCCCCCCCCCCACACACACACACACACACACACACAGTCTTCTTACACTCTCCTTGTCTCGTAGTAAACGCCTGCACCCGTGCCCTTCTGTCACACAGTCGCACCTCCTCTGTTTGTGGTCCTCGAGGGCTAATGGCCAGGCGGGGTAGAGGCGTGCGGGGCTGGTATCAGCACGACCTAGCAGCCTGTTGGCAAACAGCAGCATAGAGGCTAGCCAAAACCTGAACATAACCTTAGGGGGGTCACAGAAAACAGTAACAAGACGTCTTTCTTCTTATAATTGTACAGATAGCTTAGAGAGAGATACTGAAAGTTGAGTTGATGTTCATTGAACGGTATCTAGCAGCTTGGTGTCAGTCATTGGTATTGGCTTAGCCGTCAGCTCTGCTGGTTTCCTCTCTGATGAAAGTGTATGGCCCTGCCCCGATCTGTGTACTACTCTTACCAGCTCCACCATGTTATAATTACTGGGCCGGGTTTTTTGCTCTGATCTGCTGGCGTCTTCAGACGGCACAGGGAAAGACGTTGGTGAAAGTAGAGGGCAACTACTATGTGTATTAAAGGTCGTTGCATGTCCACTTGATTTTGTAACTGGGAGAAAGCCCAAACCAGGGGCCATTGTCCTGGGGCACAAGGCTGTGAGATGGAGAAGGGAACTAGGCCAAAGTGACATAACACTGACTCATCAGCCTGACTGCACAGGGTGACCAGGCCAGAATGTCAGCTCCAGCACATACACACACATTCTTTCTCGCATCTTTACAACCACACGATTCCAGTGTTCCGCCCATACACGCATGCCTACTCAATTTAGGCACAAAGTCAAGTTTGCAATTACTCCCCAACCTATATTCACTCACACACACATAATATAATACTTATATAAACACACTGATGCAAGAGTTTGCTTTGCTTCGTGTTTCCTGGTAGGAAGCTAGATTAAAGTGATCAAGCCGGCATTGTTGCCCTCTTATTCAGAAGCACTAAACCGATGTGTGACTGACATACACACGCAACCCAAACCTCCCCGCCTGCTGGTTGGTACATGGCCAGAAAGAAGGGGATGTCCTGGGCAATGAACTAAGCTGCTTTCAGCCCTCCGTCCTTAGTGGATATCAGGATCAGACACAAGATGACATGGGCTTTTCCCTATTCTCATCTAAGTCAGGTAGGGAAGTACCAAGGATTATACATTGGCAGACCTTATTGTTACTCACAAACCTTCTTAGGGTAGTATTTCGACAGTCATTAACCTTGCCAGCCTCTGTTTGTCCTTCCATAAATACCACTGTTATGAGTTTTCCCTCAGGGAGAGATGTGTCTGCTGGTCTATGTTTACTCTTTTTTGGACGTGACACGGGAGGTCTTGATGTTTTTGGCTCACATTGACATACCATTGCCAAGGCTGTTGTTAGACTGCTGAGCTTATTTGAAATACCAGTTATGAGATTGGGCAGGTGGGTGGTATGTTGGTTTCACTTCCGGTCTCTCTCACGATTGGCTGCTTGTGGCTAGACTGCTGATTGGAAGGGCTGACATTTTGAATGTCGCCGTAAGACCTGTCCCTGAGGCATTTGTATTTATGTTAGCCAGTTGGGGTCTGTGTCCAGCCTTACAGAGCTATGTGGCTCATGCTGGGACTAAATGGTTCCTGTCTGCTGAATCGATCCATTTGTCAAAGACGAGTAAACAAAGCCCTTACTATGTTCCTTACTAATCTCTATCTCTTTTCCAGTTTTCTTCTTTGCTCTTCTTTCTTTATGACCTTTCCCAGATAAGGAAAGTCAATTCAACCGGATAAAAGGAAAGCAAAAGTGGCTTTCTGTTTCCTTGACCCTCCCTACCCCTAGAAATCTCTCTCCTCGATAATGGAGCAATATGTGTTATTTTTAAAGCAGGCTTAGATAATAGGAACAATGCAATAGTTATTAATGTCCAACCAAAACACCTCAATTGGGTGTTTAGTCTCCAGTTTTTCTCTCTTCTATGTTATCTGTGATCCCCCTCCCCCTCTTTCTCTTTCCTTCCTCTTTGTTTGCGTGTTCCTGTTCTCATTGCTTTGTCCACACCCAGCGACAGCCGCTGCTGGCCTCTGATAGGCTGAGGTGTCACCAGGGGTGGAGCTTATGAACGTGTGGTGAACCTTTTCTTGTTCTGAGCCCATTGCAGACGTCAGTTCAGGAACAGCCAACGACGGTATCAGACGGGAGCACACGCTCGCTCTCAACCTTCATCTAAAGCTCCCCAAGTTGTCGAAACAAGCTTTTAGTGTAGCTACCGATACAGGAATAGTATTTCAAGCAAACCGAGGGCCACATTGAACCGATACTTGTGCCAGCTGAGCGAAAGGAACTAAAGGATTTTCCCCCTGCCGTCTCTCTCTCCTTCCTGTTCTAGCCTTTGTTTTTCTTGCTGTGCTTTCTGCCGTAGCAGGAGCCCAGCAGTGCCCCCTAGCGAGGCAGAGCAGAACAGCCAGAGGATAGGGAGCCAGACGGGCGGCCGAGCTGCTTGCCTATCCGACACCGTGGGCCCTCCTAGCTCAGTAGTCCGATGCGGAGTGAGGATGAGTCCCGCTCTAGAAGCCCTCATGCAGGCAGACGGTACACCCTGTCCCGGAAAAGGGGTAATGCTTGAGCCCTTCGTGCACCAGGTGGGGGGGCACTCCTGCGTGCTTCGCTTTGGGGAGCAGACCATCTGCAAGCCCCTGATCCCCCGCGAGCACCAGTTCTACAAAAGCCTGCCTGCCGAGATGAGGAAGTTCACCCCGCAGTACAAAGGTAAGGCGCTCATCCCGGAGCAGTCATGGATGCATGTGTGTGTTTGTGTGACGCTAATGTAACCCAGTATTTCTATGCCCTTCTCCTCTCTCTGCCTAGTCTCTCTCTATCCACCGATGTTTTTCTTTGCTTTCCGGCGGTATATATTGGCTGTATTTTAGATGTAGGATTACAGATGGCTGTAGATGGTAAAACTTCAACTTAAATACAATGGGAATTAGTTTCGTGTGGGGATTTGGTTGTCAGGGGCAGTTGGGCACATGTAGGACTTCAATATCAGGTGATGGTGGTTGGGGCATAACACAGTCTTTTATCCTTCTTTTGACTCCATTACCATAGAAGAGAAAACACCGCCTTAGACCCAACTGAACTCACCCCTCACCACGTATTCACACTCGTACAAACATATACATACATAGATCACTGTGTTTTTAAACCACTGGGGGGGAAAGGGGGGAGCGAGACGCTGTTTTTTTCCGTTCGTATGTCAAAGATGCTCATGAACCTGCCTTGATAGAGCTGGTGACTAAGAAAGCTCTGATGATGTGCCAGCAAGGGGAGCTGCCAACCAGGTCATGCACAGGGGTAAGGTTACAGCATGGGACCCAGCTCTAGAACGTTCAATAATTAGTGAGACCTTTGCATCAGGGCCGACACGCTGGGTGGCTAGGGAATGGCCTTTGAGCCGCCAGCGTAAAATTATATCCGTCCGCTCACACCCACACCGCACGCTATCCAAAATCCCCCGAAGTCACACAGGCGTCAGTCCCATCAGGCAATAGTGACGAGCTTAAGACGCTGGTGTCTTTCCGTGACACCAGAGAAATGCCTGGCGATCTTAAAAATAAATAAGTGTCATTGAATCTCTGCAGCTATGAAGATGGGATACTAGGGAAACATGCTAGTAACCCAGAATATGTATATTTATATCAGTCACACTCTTCACAAACACATACATAACGCACATTTGTTTAAATGGCCCATTGACGCACCAAACATTTATTCACCTGCTAGCCCACTGCCATGCTGATGACACTGCAGCTCTGAGAGGAGCAGTCGGGTCAGGAGAGGGTTAAGGCTGAGAACTGCAGAATAGTGACATCACTAAGGGCTGGAGCTGCGGAACAAAAATGGGCCCTGGGTCCAAAAGTCCACTATTTAAGCACCAAGGCTCTTTAAAATATTTCATAGTGCTGTTTTTCTAATGTTATTTTTGACAATATTGTTATGTTCTATTTCTAAACGGTATTGCATTTGTTTTGATTCGTTTGCTATACTTTCATTTTTATTTTCCAGACCAGTGGGATCCAGTTTTTTTACATACATCTCTCATTCTATCATAATTCGTAGTTCTGTTTATTTATATGTGTTAACACCATTGCTTATGTTTATCCATCTTGCTCCTCAGCTCTCTCTCTCTAAAGGTTCTTGGGTTGATGCACCTTAGCCAGCAGCTATGTGACCCCTTTGTGGGGTCACCCCCCCCACCCCCCACCCCCCTCTCAGAGAGGTGCAGTACACAGGCCCTTTTAGGGGGAGGCAGGCCTGGGGGGCTATGTTTCTAGAGCACGTCACATAAATTAGCCTAGCACCAACAACATACTAATCTATTGCTCAACAGTTTTTGTTGTCTGTCTCTTACTTCCCGTATTGAACTGAACTTGACCCTTGCTGTGCAACATTGCTCTTGAATGGACTTTCACAATGTAAAAGGCATTCTAGACAGAACATGGACATTTTAACTGTCAGTTTGAATGCCTCATGCCTTATATGTGTTTCTGTTTGAGAAGGGGACTAAATTAAGTAAATTTTTCTATGTGTAGTGGTGCACCATTGACTTGTGACGTGTTGTCAGTGTCTTAAAGGTTGGTGTGTTGTTGTTAGTTCCAGTTGCATTGGTTTACATGATGTCTGTTCAATAGTATTGGGGGGTTATCCCATCTGTGTACTTTATTTTGTGCTGCAGAATTCTGTATCATTAGTGGTTGGGTTTGGGTCATGGGGAGGTTTTCTGCTTTAAATAAAGGTGCCTATGAGTTTGACATATCCTGGCCTCCTGTCGTGTTTGAGTCGCCCCTGTTTCCTGGTTTTTGCATTTCACACATGCTCGGTTCTGGGAGATGACACCACAACTACCGTTGACGCTTCCTAATACTCTCCATAACTGTTCTGGCTCTCCCCTCCCCCTATCCCCGCTCTGTGTTTCTCACCCTGCTACTGTTCACCCCCCCCCATAGTGTTTGTGTGTTTGTGCATCTCTCTCCTCACAGAATGTGATTAGAAGGCTGGCGTACGGACACGGTTGGTAAGAGTTGCCTAAGAAGTCCCACTCATGGGAGGCCTTGGCTATGTCGTTAGCCACTACACATAACGAGAAAAAAGGTCAAACGCGAGGTCCTAACCGCCTCTCTGTCTCCTTTCCCCTCCCTGCTCCTTCCCTCTCTGTCTGTCTGTCTCAGGTGTGGTATCGGTCAGCTTTGAAGAGGACGAGGAAGGGAACCTGTGCCTCATCGCCTACCCCCTTAACAGTGAGCCAGGGGACCTGGAGAACACGGACCCCTCGACCGACTGCAAGCCCAAGAGCAAGATGATGAAGTGGGGGAACAAGAAGCAGTCCACCGTGCACCTCGACAACGACAAGTACAGCAAAGACCGAGCCCGGCAGATCCGCAAGGAGGAGAAGATCTTGAGGTGAGTGCTCGCGCCCTCTTTAAAACACGCCACCACGACTAGCGCAAACGCCAGAGCATTTATGAAAGCGTGGCCGTGTCATTAAACCTTATGTGTGTCTGTGTGTGCAGTTATAAACGTGAGGAGGCCCAGCAGCAGCAGCAGCAGCAGCAGCAGGCGGAGGTGCTCTACTACAACCTGGAGAAAGGCAACATGAGGCCCCAGATCAAGCACAACCCCTGGAGCCTAAAGTGTCACCAGCAGCACCTCCAGAGGATGAAGGACAACTCCAAGCACCGCAACCAATACAGTATCCTTTTGTGTGCCAGTACACCCTGTGCATTTGATTTGAACTCCTTAGAGCCTTTATGTATTCAAGGAGGACAGTAGATGGTTGGAGGCTCAAGGTGGGAGTCACACTGTAAAAGACATAGATTTTGAATGGTTTTTAGTACATTTTTTCCTCGTTTGTTGGTTGACCCTTGACTCAATGTCAGAATTTATCTTGTTGGAGAACCTGACGTGGCGTTACACGGTGCCCTGCGTGCTAGACCTTAAGATGGGCACGCGCCAACACGGCGACGACGCGTCGGAGGAGAAGAAAGCCAACCAGATACGCAAATGCCAACAGAGCACATCGTCCTCCATAGGAGTCCGCCTTTGTGGAATGCAGGTATGATGACATGAAGCATCAAACATTTACACACACACACACACAGTCGGTTTCCTGCAGTTAGTTTATCAATTGATGGATTACTTTAACTTGGCGTTAACTTGGTGTGTGTTTGCCTCTGCAGGTATACCAATCTGACTCAGGTCAACTGATGTTCATGAACAAGTACCAAGGTCGTAAGCTCAGCCTGTCGGGCTTCAAGGAAGCCCTGTTCCAGTTCTTCCATGACGGGCGGCGCCTGCGCCACGAGCTGCTCTTCCCGGTGCTGCGGCGCCTCAAAGAGATGAAGGCGGCGCTGGAGTCGTGCGAGTCCTACCGCTTCTACTCCAGCTCCCTGCTCATCATATATGATGGAGTGCCGCCCCGCAGCCCTGGCCGCCCCCGCCACCACGGAGGAGAGGAGGGCGACGAGGACGAGCCCTCAGACGAGGACGAAGACGAGGAGGAGGAAGAGGACAGAGAGGAGGAGGAGGAAGAGGAAGGGGCGTTTGGGTTCCCCCGGGCCTCTGCAGCCAGCAGCAGCAGCAGTGGGGTGGGAGGGAGCAGCAGTCGCCTGTCCCGCACTGGAGGAGGAGGAGGGGAGGCCAGCAGCCCTGCGGTGGATGTGCGCATGATTGACTTTGCCCACACCACGTGCCGCCACTACGGGGAGGACAGCGTGGTGCACGAGGGCCAGGACAGCGGCTACATCTTCGGCCTCCAGAACTTGATCACCATCATCTCCCAGCTGGAGGAGCACAGTGCCGACTAATAGCAGCCGCCCCTTAAACCCACAGCATTGAGCTAACGCCTCCCATGGTGCATTACCTAAAGGCCGCCCAGGGGTCTGACCCTGCTATTCTGGAGGGCCTGTCGTAAGCCTCTGGGTCGGGGGAGGGGCCATAAGGATTGGTCCTACACCCTCCCCCAGCTGTTTGGCCCTGGACAGAAGTGTCTGTGCACGCTTCAGCACTTTTCCCTGTCTGGGACTGCTCCTCCCTTTCCTTCTACATGGTAGGACAGATAGTGCCTAATGAGAGACTTGTCTATTAGCAGGCACCGGTGACTGTTGTAGCATCCGATCCTCGTCTCCCTCTCCTCTCCCCTCGTCATACTCCTCTGTTACAGCCTGAGGTTTCTTTATCGTAGTAAATGCTCTCCGAGAGAGAAAGAGGGCAAACAACAAGAAAAGCTCACGCGTAGTTCTAGGAGTCTGATAGGTGCTTGTCCTGTAAGATGGCACGAGAAGGTTTATTTGGATTTGAGTTTGAGCGGCCGTTCCCCAATCGCACAGCATTTTGTTTAGTGGGAAATGGTGCGTGTTATGAACTGGGCTGGCTAACTCACTAGCCTTGTAGCGATTGACAACTCATGTTGTTTTGTGTCAAGACATTTCCTGTGCGTCCTGGCAACCCTGCTGACCCAGCAGCAAAAGAATCTTATGCATTTTTTGGGCATCTGGATTCAGAACTATTGACATGTTTTGGGGTGGAAGGAGAAGAAGGGATTCACCGATTTTAGCCAGCTGTCGGAACTGTTTTGCCTCCTCATAAAAGACTGAATTGTTTTGAAGGAATTACTTCCTTTCTTTGTCACTTTCTTTGCTTTTGTTTAATTTTCTCCTCTTCATTCCTGAAAACGGTGACTAAAGAAGAGAATTTATTGATATGAACTATAGACAGAAATACATTATAGAAGCTTTATTTATTTGAAATGTTTCTAAATAATAAAGAAAACTAAAAAAGATAAGTAAATGGAGACAATGACTACATTCCTTATTATTGTTCTAAATGTTCTGTTCTCATATGAAATTTAATTAATTTCTTTTTTGCAAGTGCAGATACCTCTCTGTTGTATACCTGTGTGTCAACAGTATGTTGGAATAATAAATACATTTGTTTGTTGTAAAATCACTTTCTGTCTGCTGTCTGAGTGTCCAGTGTGAAGGGGAAGATGTGGGTGTGGGGAGTGACAATGAATCTCTTTGAGGCATTAGGAGAGTGTTATTTCAAACAAAGCCTACTGCAGTGGCCATTCTATGGAACTCATCTCTAGTCCCAAGAAGACATTAGTAAATTATCACTTTAAAACACGTATTCTGTTCGTAAATAAAAACACCATTAATTTAAGAAAAGGATATACATGGTAATAGTCTGGAACTGGATTATACTTGAGTGGGTCAAAGAAATTCCAGAAGCTGGTTGAATGCGTCAAGAATCTTAATAGGTCATCTTATTAAATGGTTTAGCTGATGACGTTTGTCCGGCGACACCAGTGACTGTTACGCTTGTTCTAGAGCATTCCTGCTTTGCCCCCTCCCTCCACACACTGAAATGTTAAATACCAAGGTGTAACAATGGTGGCATAAGAAAATCTTAAACTAGACCTCACAGTCCACCCATGCACCCTGGGCTCCAGTGAGAGAGCTGTTGTTTCCTAGTGACTGCAGTTTGTGTAGGCTAAATCGGCTTTTATCCTGGGCCGGAAAACGCTGAGCTAGTTAAGCAACCTAAGCCCATGGAAAGATTGAAGGATGTGGAAAGAATGTGTGAAAATCTGCCTCCCACCAGGAGACAGCTCACCTGCTGCTCATGGAGAAGCAGACGTGGGTGTGACCACAGGGTGAGGCTTGCTTGAGGGGGAGTATTGAGACAAAGACAGGGTGGCTGGATTTGATTAGTTTCTATTGGATTGTGGAGGCTTCATATGATGTGTCAGATGATTGGAGTGAGGTAACCAGATCTACTGAGAGCCCTCGATCAGTGGGGAGGTTGTAAGCCAAGCAATCGGTTGCTGTTAGGTGTGAGTGCAGACATTGTGACACCCGATAGCTTTGTGGTTGAATCTTTTACAGGCTGAAAGGCTGTTGATAAAATTGAGTTAGCGAAAGTGGCAGTAACAGTGTGATGGTTGGATGAATACAGGCTGTGGTTGAGACATTGACCCCTTACAGTATGGCATTGTCCTCTACCTACCGCACTGCAGTATGCATGGATCGAAGAGCCTGAATGTGACAAATTGAGGTGAACTGGGGCCAGGAGATGACGTCTGTGGACGTTGACAGAGAGGCATTTACTAGCAATGTGATGCGTGATGTTTACTGGCTGCTGTCGCTCGATAATGCCCAGCAAGCACAGAAGAGACCTGGGGCAGAGTCACATAGTGCCCTGCTTACCCTCACCCACACCCATCTCTCTCATCACCACATTCCAGTCCCCGCCAGTTCAAGCGCTTACTCACGCGGTGCCTACAGGCGACCCACATACGCAGACACCGTACTTGTGACAACTATTCACTCATTCACTGATGGTATGTGCTTCTGAGCAAGAGCAAGATTTAAAACGTAATCTGATTGAGGACCCATTCCAATTCTAGATAAAGCATGCATCCACTTAACACACATTCACATAATGTAGATACACATAATGTCAGTCAATAACCTTTGTTGATTACCACTATATAGTTGGGTGGTCAAAAAGAGGGTAACATTTCCCTATCTGTGGACATAATAACGAACTGGATAACAATGGGTGAACAGAGGGAGATATGAACCAACTGGAGACTGGAAGCCATAACAAATACTGTAGAGTTAAATTCCAAAAGCCTATCTTTAAAGAGTGGACTAAACACTTAATGATATGCTGGAGAGCCGACTCAACAGACTCTCTTGGCCATCGTATCTTCTGTGTCGTCCTCATCGGCTCTGTGTGAACTGTGTCGTTCCCCAAAGCCCATAAAAGGTTAGAGGCCCATTAGGCAGTAGGCCCATTAGATTGTAGGTTTATGGCTTGTCCAAGTATTTTATCAGCTGTCCAGGCTCATAGTTCAAATGCCTGCTAAGCTACTATTTTCTCTCAGACCTTATGTTTGGAGTTAGTCCAACCGAGTGATTGTGGTTCATGTTCATTTGGGATCTTTCTTGTGGGCCTAGGGGGTTGTCTCTAACAGTTGTTATTTATGATTCTTCATTTTGAGGAGGATCTTATTGAGTGTTTATATGTGTTTGCGATGGCACAACTACAATGTACTGTATTATCGTATGCCAATGGGCATGTACATAGGTGGGTGGATTTGTTAAGCCCACTCACATTTGAGTACATTGTGTTCCATCTGGGGAAAACAGACAAGTCAGACTTGGACCAGAAGGGATTAGGTCTTGAAAACATCCATATAAATCAGTGCTGTCTGATAATCTGCCTTTTCCATTCTATAAATATCCCTTGCCTGCTCATCTGCTGCACACTCACTGGCCTAGATGGGGACCTTGGCATGCTGTGGCATACATAAGATCTCTGCCTGTTTACTGTGACATCAGAGGTCTAAAAGATCATAACCAGTTACTACTGTATATGATATAGGATCGTCATAGCCATTTAAGGGGAGGCTGATCACCAGTAGCTTTGGTAATTGAATTTGATTCAAGACAGCACTAGTGTCAATGGCAGTGGCGTTCATAACATACATTTTTGCAGCTGAAACCTTTACACAAGAATAATAAAAACAAAAAGCATGGGAACACCTGACATACATTAATCTGTTTGTCCCAGAACTAGATTACCAGAGGTTGTGACAAAATGGTACAGGACATTCCTAAAGTTGTCTTGAAATTACGCAGGAAACATGTCCCCCGAAGGTCACAATCCTGTAACAGTAGCTCTGTCAAGGTTACTGATATCAGCATGACCAATAGCAAAAACCTACATGAGAGCTACGTTGGAGTCTATGAGACGTGTGCACCTAAAGATTACACTAAATATTACACAACAGCTGTTTAACAAGACACACCCCAGCAAACAGCCCAATAAGTCTCGCCCATATAGTTTCACCTCCTGCATCAGATCAGGTCACAGTCAATCATTATTATTTCTTTTACCAACAGCTATTGGCACGTAATACATAATATCAGACCACTCATATATTAATAAGCTTATAATGGCATTTGTGTTAGGCGTCACTCATATTTTACATTCATTATTTGATTCTAATAAGGAGGGACTATTCATTAGATTCACAATTTTTTCACTGTGGTGAAATTAAAGTAAGGTGAGTTTACTGTTTATAATAATATAATTATGTTAAGTATATAGGACAGGAAAGAAATAAAGTAAGAATTAAAGAAATAAAGAAGAATTCAAGAAAGAACTCAAGAATTCAAGCAGAGGAGCATTCAAGAAAGAAAGATTCAAGAAAAGGAGAATTCAAGAAAGAATTCAAGAAAGAATTCAAGAAAGAAAGAATTCAAGAAACAAAGAAAGAAAGAAAGAAAGAAAGAAAGAAATTGAATAAGAAAAAAAGAAAATGCACTTGTCTATTGTGGTTTAGGTGAAGGACATGTGACTTGCATAAGACTGAAGTTCACAGATAAGAGCTGACTGCCGTGTTCCCTGAGTTACAGCTTTCTGTGTATTTTGGGGTCAAAGGCTGAAGGACAATCTGACAATCTTTTCCTTTTAGTGACAAGAACATGTTAACCTGTTTAAAAAAGCTGACGCAGCCCAGAAATGCATCATCACAACAATATTTACTCACTACAACTGCTTTTTTAAAATCTGACCGTGTGAAATTCCACCGTTGCTCACAAAATCATTCTTTTCGTACATGTAAACCATGCGACGTCACCCATTGTTTCTATACTACGTCTCTTGCCGAAACGTGAGCACATGCCAGTGATTACCTCTACCACCATAAGTATTACATCAGTAGCAGCTCTGAACGCAGTAGAACAGGGACATTGTTTTTTAGCGGTAGTACAGTATTATGGTGATGATTCTTGGTTCTTTCAAGGTCACTACAAGGGGTGTCTGGGGTAACATAATTGCTCCGTCATCTGATCTCACAATAGCTATAAAAATTCTTGCTATTTCCTATCCTCCAGGCTATAAACTGCAGCCAATAAAATTGTATCCATGTGATCCGCTTTCCTTTCTCAACAACACACTTTAAATACAATTCCCTGTGAACAATATAGCTTTCAAATCCGTGTGGGTAAAAGAATGCTGGGTTGTTTGGCATTAGTATTAATCACAACCCACAATATCCTCCTATTCAAAGTGTTCATCTTTTTTAATACATTGATTTAAAATGTACCTTAATTGTACTTGGTCTTTACAGTACCTAATTTGAACTTACTTTGAACCAAGCAAGAACAAAGATACAGACACAAGGTTGAAGGAGGTCATTAAACAAACATGCTCAAACAGCCCTCTCTGCCCTCAGGCCATTGTGATTCTACAGGCAAAAGAATAAGAAAGAGACAGAAATAACCAGCATCTTATGTAACAGCTAACAGCGTCTAATGTGATGGCGGTGGGACGGTAACAAAGCCATTCCTGACACATTCAACAATATATTGATATAATAAGTATGTGTTTATCTTTATTAGCAGACTGGATAAGAGAGACACAGAAATATACACTCTGAAATGACTATGATTAACCTTGTTGACAAGATAGAAACCAGCAAGGGAGTGCTGTGCTGAGGTAGTTGTTCCTCTTAGAAATCCCTGGTGCTGCCAAGTAATTGGCTTAGACTCCTTATTTGTGTCCAGGTACTTCCTATGGCATGTCCTGAGCCTTTACAAGAATAATTAAATGTAGCTCTTTCAATCAGACTTAAAGCTTTCCAAAGAAAGCTAAGGTTTTCAGAATATGCTGGTTTCAGAGTGTACTTGTCATATTTCTGGAAAAAATAAAGAGATTGCCACAGCTGTGATTTCTGCGAGTGTTCGTTTCAGCACTATGGTGATAACACTTTCTAGGTAGAATGAATCATGTTGGCGGTTTCGCAATTCATAAATCTTTACTTTGACTAAAAGCTTTTGTAAGTCTAATCTTGGCCAAGTACAGCTTGACGAGCTGATCTCAGCTAGTGCCTATAATGTTACAATGACCTGCGGCATTCCGGCCCATAACAGGTCAGAGATCCCCTTCTCCTCCCACACATGCCAGGCCTTTTATTTAAGGAGGTAAGGGAGTCATGGGTCTTTCCATTAAACAATACCTGACTCTTTCACACTACTAAGAAAAATGGGGGTGAAATCACTGATCTCTGATTGATATAATATACAATGGGATAACAACACACCAGCAACCATAAAGCTCTCTTTTATGTCATGGCTTGTTGCCCAATCGGCTTGCACAGATCATCAAAGTGTCATGGCTCAATATTTCAACATTCTGCCTTACCTTGTTTCTGTCAGGTGACGAAGATATTAATCAGGTTCTTACCGGACCTCACATAATGTCTGTCGTGTTGCATGGTGGTTTAATGATAGACCACGTTTGTTTTCTTTGTGTATTGGGTACACTTGAATTAGAGGGTAAATCTGTTAGTTTACTACAAGCCAGAGACACAGTTTGGGTTTCTATTTAAACCATTGTATTGCTAATTTGACAGATGGAAAATCAATTTGTGAATCCAGGTTAATCTGAATCTTTCTGAATCTAGTGTTTACTTGGTGGAGCACTTACAGTGATGCACTTTCTAGCTGTTAAGGTTATAATGCTTTTGTTAAACACAACTGTTGAAAATAGATTAGGAAGACAACAACAAAATAACATCATGTTCCTCTCTTCCTGCTCTTCTTCACACAAAGGTGAAGCCAATCAAAGCCTTATCTCTAAAGCCCTGTAACCTCCTTCTCCCACACACCAACTCTCTCTTTCATACTCTCTCTCTCTCTCTCTCTCTCTCTCTCTCTGCCTCTCTCTGTGTGTGTGTCTCTCTCTCTTCTCTCTCTCTCTCTCTTCTCTCTCTCTCTCTC
>JAVQIZ010050643.1:0-14875 GCA_036023535.2 Galaxias brevipinnis
GGGCGAGAGGCGGGGTACACCCTGGACAGGTCGCCAGTCTATCACAGGGCCAACACATAGGGACAGACAACAACTCACACTCACATTCACACCTACGGACAATTTAGAGTCACCAATTACCCTGCATGTTTTTGGACTGTGGGAGGAAACCCACGCAAACTCCACACAGAAAGGCCCTTGGGCCAGGTGGGGATTAAACCTAGGATTTTCTTGCTGTGAGGCAACAGTGCTACCCACTGAGCCACTGTGCTGCCCCCATTACATAAGGATGCAATTTAAAATATTTTTGATGGATAATTTATGTGATTAGATTTACATTTCATGAATACTTTTTACAATTTGATATATTGTGATATGTTAAGGGGAATATAAGAAAATGTTGATAGATAGTTTGCAAACCTTTATTACATAAGAAAGAAAAAGATAGCCTCACACTAGATGTCATGAGTATGTCCCTTGAGTGACCAAGCTGCTTGCTAGATATTGGTCCCTTTAGCAGTCAAGCTTTTGTTATTACAAGGTTCAGTAAGCGGTTTTACATTTTCAGCCACCCAGATGGGCATTTCTGCCCCTTTGATGTGTACTGTAGGTCATGTTGGCCATAAGAAGGCCAGAATGTATCAGACTTTGCCTAGACCATGAAATATACTTCCTGGGTGAGAACCTCTCATCTGCTACCGCTCTCTTCAGGAACGTTCTGTAACCGGACATGGGACGGCTGGCTCTGTTGGGGTGACACAGCTCCTGGGACAAGTATGCAGATGTGCCCAGAATACTTTCAGGACTTTGACCCTTCTGGTGAGGCCATCATGTACACACACACACACACACACACACACACACACGCACACACACACACACACACACACACACACACACACACACACACACACACACACACAGAGTTTTGAAGCTTTAAAAAAATTAAAAATGTATTCCCAAATGAATCAACTTTGTTGAATTACCTTTGTTGTTTAATGTACTGATGTCCAATGTACTACTGTTGTCTAATGTATACTGAAGCGTCTTGAAATTCTGTATGAAGTCAATATGCAAACTATAAAACCTATTAGGTAGGGTCCTCTCCAGTGTTTTAATGGGATGCCTGTTGTAATCTGTTTACAAGATTATATTTCAATCTGTACCACCTGGTTCACAGAGAAAGTAAGCAAAGTGTGCAACCCAGATGGTCAGTGGTTTCACCACCCTGAGAGTAACCGTGTCTGGTCAAACTACACACAGTGTCAGGCCTACACAGAGGAGAAGCTTAAGGTACATGCCACTCATCAGACCTCAAACTGTCTGCTAAATGTCTGAGAAATAGTACATTCCTGTGTAGTTTGAATTCATTTTTGTTTGTTGAAAGGTGACTGTCATAAAAGTATTTCACATTCACCTCTTTATGTATTTAATGAATAGCATATCGGACTGTCACATATCCCATGGCAGTTGAAAACAATAGCTTATTTTGGTTCATAACTTGCGAATGTGACAATTATCACATCAAGGGCTATGTTTATGATCATTACCTTTTTGATAATACTAATTTCTAATGGAACCATTTCTGTGCACTGCCTAAATGTTGCTAATTTAACTCTAATACCCTTATCTGTCTAGTTTGCTTACAGTCTGTACTATCTGGCCTTTGTTGGTCATGGTTTGTCTGTGATCTCCCTCATCATATCCCTTGTTATCTTCTCCTACTTCAAGTAAGTCAACAGTTTATTGTTATCCACAAGGGTTCGTGTGCCAAGCTCTTTGAGTAGATTTAAAAACTTGAATATTAAAATGTGCCCTTGACTCCTTAACAATCTCGGAACAAACTTGTAAAACACCTCTGACACTTCTGAATTAATTAGGATGTGATGTTGTGTTTGCTCATCTTTTCATTGCCTGCTTTTAATACATGCTGAACCCACATGAAGTGAGAGCCATCATAATAAATCATGATGGCAGACCATTACAAAAGTTCCCTTTTAGCTTCTTAGCCTCTTTATCACAGCGTTTCAAGCATGGGAATTCGTTAAACTGCAAAGGAAATCAACACACAACTGTCTTCTTTTGAAAACAAAACTATTTTTATTTTATTTATGTGTCCTGCATTAGAAGTTTAAGTTGTCAGAGGATCTCCCTTCACAAGAACATGTTCCTCTCCTTCATCTTCAACTCCATCTGTACTGTAATTTGGCTCTCTTCTGTGGCCAACAACCAGCAACTGGTAACTAGCAACCCTGTAAGTAATCTCACTTACTGTTGTAAAAATTTCCTTCACTACATTGTTGAAAGAATCATATTTTGATATATTATAATTTGCATGATTGTTGTTTATTTTTTTATTGAATATTAGTCATTGCAGAAACATAATCATCTTAATCGTAATCATAATAATCCATTGCCTATTGATGGCACATCTCCCCACAGATTGGTTGTAAAATCATGTCAGTTCTGAACCAGTACACATTTGGTTCTAACTACTTCTGGATGCTGTGTGAAGGAATCTACCTCCACACCCTCATTATAGTGGCTGTATTTGTAGGGGAGCAGCAGCTGTTCTGGTACTATGTGCTGGGATGGGGTGAGTCAGCACAATGTCTATACTTTTTACTAGCACTCTAGTAAAAAAAAGGGGGGGGGGGTGTTAGTATGTGAGTATATATATAAGTATGTACTACAGCTTAAAAGTTTGGGGTCACTTGGAAGTGTCCTTAGCCCAATTCTTTTTATAAAAATTTCTAGAATTTATCAGAATTACAGTCTAGTCATTGCTAATCTGGTAAATTACTATCATACATGGAAACGGCAGATTTTTATAAAAAATGTACATAGATGTACAGAGGCCCATTTTCAGCAACCATCATGCATGTTCCAATGGCACATTGTGCTAACTAATCCACTTATTGTGTAAAAAGGCTTACTGATCATAAAAATGTACATAAACATTGTGCAATCATGTTACCTCAACAAATTGACAGTACAGCTAGAATGCCAAAGGTGCAAGGTTGTAATTGCTGCAAATGGAGGATTATTTTATGAAAACAAAGTTTGTACAAAATTATCATCAAATTATCAAGTTATTTCTAAACTTGTCAGTGTCTTGACTATATTTTCTATTAATGGTGCAACTAATTTGATGAATAAAAGTGTTTTCAAGAGTTTTCATGGAAAACATGAAACTATCTGGGTGTCCCCATACTTTTAAATGATAGTGTGTAAATATGTAAATAGTATACTATGTCATTACACACATAAGAAGTTGCAAA
The DNA here is from genome assembly GCA_036023535.2 of Galaxias brevipinnis. Classification (NCBI taxonomy): domain Eukaryota; kingdom Metazoa; phylum Chordata; class Actinopteri; order Galaxiiformes; family Galaxiidae; genus Galaxias; species Galaxias brevipinnis. Next base: position 3,261 of record JAVQIZ010050643.1, read on the forward strand.
AACTATACGGCACTAAGTGCAAACTTCATTGCTAAATAATTATCAATGCATCTATTGTGCTATGCACACTGTTGTTTTAAAACACAAAAGGCTGTATAATACGCCTTCACAGAAGCATTTACAATAAATATGTTATGCATTTTCTCTGTAAGAAGTACCTACTGTCTGAACCCTATTGTTTTCCTGAACCTTAGAACAATCCCTTGGGTGTCCATTATGACAGGTCATGTCTCTCTCTCCAAGGGTTTCCTATCATTCCTGCCATCACTTATGCTGTGGCACGTGGGCTCTTCTTTGATGACAAGTAAGCTGTTTGATTTGTCTTTCTTCTCTTTCTCATTGAGGCTTTCTTGTGCATTGAACTGAATCCGATTGAGACCTTTTGCATTGTTCCTCTATTTCTTTCTTTCTGTCATCATCTCATATGTCTGATATAAATCTCATTATTTTCTCCTCATGTCTCTTATTCTGTAAAATGTATATTGTTTACATCATCTTATTCTATTGATGTGAGTGTGTGGGTCATACACATATGAGAGAATGAAAGGTTATTCAGCTAAATGAAAATGTTTCTTGTGTGTGTGTGTGTGCTGTTACTAATATGTGTGCTGTTACTTATATGTGTGTAATTCAGGTGCTGGATTAGCTCAGACACATACTTGCTATACATTATTCATGGCCCAATACATGCAGCACTGCTGGTGAGTTCTACTTCCTAATGAATCTGTTGTTAGTGCTATACAATAGAAGAGATGTAAAGCTCATATGATGTTGTTGGTCTAAAGTTACAGATTTCATTTCAAAATGTCTATTAACATTTCCTCATCTATTTCTCCCTTTACCCGATTATTTTCTTTGCTTCCATATTTCCCTGCTTCCAAAACACCTCTTCCTATTACTTATCCCTCTCTCTTTGACATTTATCAAGGTGAACCTGTTCTTTTTACTCAACATTGTGCGTGTCCTGATCACCAAGCTGAAGGTTACCCACAATGCAGAGTCCAACGCCTATATGAAGGTAGTGCGTGCCACCCTCATCCTTATCCCTTTGCTTGGTGCGCAGTTCATCCTTGTGCCATGGAGGCCAGAGGGACGCATGGTCCGTGCTGTTTATGAATTCATCATGATCATCTTCTCTCATTTTCAGGTACAATAGAGTGTATTTCCTTCAAATTAATTAGAATTTTATTATGCTTTTAGAATTTAACAAATAATATTTCATCTGTTCATGACATACCCAAGATAAAACTAGATTGATTTAATCTCTAACATTATGGCTCTTATCTTTGTAGGGTGTCTTGGTAGCTATTATGTACTGTTTCTGCAATGCTGAGGTAAGCACCAGTCTATAAGTTGTGAGCTTAGAGTTAAGTTTCCATCTACCTTTAGGCTACAAATGAGATATTGAGTTTTTACATCTAAGCTGGCAGAATGGGCATATCGTTTTTAATTTGTGATTTACTGACCCCCAAAAAATGATAAAAAATTAAATTAACACCACACAGGCATCAAGAAACACCCAAATGTTCAAAATGTGCAAAAAACTCAATTTCGACAAAAATGCAGATGGAACCTTATAACTCTAAGCTCACAAAGTTTCAAATGTTAGGCCAATATATAATACAAAACAAGAACTCTCTATATAAGAGATTGAATTTATTGAAGTCTAAAGAGAGTTTTCTTGTTATACCCTTAAAACATTTACACTATAATTCACTTGGCTGACTTTTCTATTTCTCCTACATGCAAGATTCTAGAGTTCAAAATGTATCTTATTTTACCATGTAGGAAATTGAATTAGAAAGTTGCATTACAAGTTCACTGATAATGTGATAATGCGTTTGGGAGAACAATTTCTTCATCTGTCCCCATCAACCTTTTAATGTCCCAGTTGGACAGTTTTCATTCAGAGAAAATGTTTTTATGTTTCCGCTGTCCAGGTTCAAACGGCTCTCCGGAGGAAGTGGTCTCAGTTCAAATCTATGTGGCGGCACACACCCATCAACTCCATGGATTCCCATTGTAACTACCGAACCAACTCATCTGTAATGGAGACTAGCAGGGTCATCATCAGTCTGGAGCAAAAGGAAGCACAGCTTCAAGCCAATGGACAGCATAGTAACGGCAAGCAATGCACTAATGGAGAGGCTGACACAACCAAGATCTCTGATACCACTGCTATCTAATTGGAGAGCCTAGTTAATAACCGCTGTTTGCATCACAGACATAAAGACCAACAAAACACCCAACTAAGTGATGCAAAACACAGGTCAGATTTTTGTAACTCAGCCCATTCATAAACTCAACCTAAAGAGTGCTCTGGCACTTGACAAAGTTTAACAGGGTCAAGCTATATTCCGGGAATTGTAGGTCCCATTGAAAGTTATTGTAAATTTCACATTTGCCTATATACCCAAACACCGCCTTCTTGGTCTTTGTTAAGCCAAATACATGAATTTTAAAATGTTCTTTCATTTACATTTAATGCAAACTGATACATTTGTTTTATTAAATATGTGTTCAGACTTTCCAACTTATAGGTTTGATATATATCCATAAATAACAAGATAGATAACAGAACTAAATGTTATGTTTTTAGCCCTTGTCTATGACATGTTGAACCATTCCACTTTGTGGCAAAAGTACCATGCTAGCCTATACATTTCTCATGTCCTGTACAACCATTTTTAAAAGAAAATTCTGTACTGCCCTCTACTTGTATTTTGCTGTATTTTCTGTTAATTTATGGGCATAAAGGCAAAAACACCTCAGTAACTCAAAGGATCCACTCTCAATTTTGAGCAATATTAATTTCGCAATCAACTGAAAATTATAATTATAATAACACCTTCCAAAAATAACAACGTCAAATGAAAAGCGAATACCTTGCCATACATTTTGTTGTGCTTATGTGCATACTGTGGGGCAGAGAGTGCTGCGTAAACAGTGACTCGGCCAGTCTGCAGAAATCGCACCCTGTGACTGATTGTGTGATCAGCGCTGCCAGTAGTGCCACCACCCTCTCTCTTTATGTAACTTGCTGCGCCCACTTTAAGAAAAGCAATGGAATGGGCCTCCTTTTTCACCTTAAACGCCGACTCTCAGAAAAAGAAAACAAAAGCTTGGCGATCATGAAATAGATAGGCTTGTGGTATCACCAAACCTAGAGATGCGCAGGGGCGTAGTTCTATAGTATTAATTATTATTATTATTATTATTATTATTGCATGACTGCTTGATGTAATGCTTGATGACGTCTTCACTCAATTGAAGAGGATGAATTATTGAGTTGAAAATGCTCTCAGCACATCTCATTGGCCTGTGTCTCAGTCTTGCTCTGACTGCTGCACTCTCTGGAAGTTTCCCCCTATGAGCAAACGCGCTACCTGAATTACACCTGCTTTTCAGATGCTGAAAATTTTTGCAAAACAGACGTGCATGAGCTTTCCCTGCAGTTTTTATATTCAACAGAATAGGTCTAGTCTCTGCTTGATCATTCATTTCCTCTCATGTTTTTGCGCGAAACTCTCACTTTTCCCTCAACCCTCCCATGAATGCAAGAAGAGCAACTTGACATTCTTCCCCCCTGTGGTCTGTTTTTAGGCGCACGTTGTTACGAACTAGCGCCTTTAAAGTACACCATCTGATCCCTGCCTAGCCTATAGGTGTAGTTAAAATGCAACTTGTTCCTCTTCTGAGATTTTATGTAAAATTGTATTATTATTATTGTTGCTGTTGTTGCTGTAGTCATATTGTTATAGAGATGCACAGCTTTAAAACTACCGTATTAGTATCAAGCGTTAGCCTACTTTGATGTGAAATGTCAGCTAAGTTTGTGTGTTTACTGTTTTAAGTTGGCACTGCTGTGAATATGACAACAAACATTGACAACGTCATGCACCTCACAACTTATATCAGCCATACCAGCAAATCAAATGCTGCGATTATCCTGCAACTGTGCACATGGTATGGTTAAATTTGATACACACTTAATTTGATCTTGTGTTCCTTTCATATACACCTTGAATTTTTTGGCCAAATTATCTCTCAATGTATAGAGTGTAATGTAAGAGAGAATGAAATAGAAAGTTAGCAGCTTAGGTTATTATAAGATTAATCCATCTGTTGACAGTTATGTAGTCTACAAGCCAAAATTGAGGGCTGAGTTAGTGACTGTAATGCAGTCAAATTGTCATCATCTTTATCATTATTTGAAAGGATATTTAACAAGCTTATCAAAAACATTCCACTTTGAGAAAAACACTGTGTTAATATGACTATTGTGTGTTAAAAAATATTTTAAATAAATGTGCGTAGTTTCATGTTAGTGCACTTTTTTTATGTATATATGCATTACATTAGGTTATTCTGCACTGGCATTTTAACAGGATAATTTTTTTATTACAGCCTATACCACAAAACTAGAGGCACACATGAGATTGTTGAGTAGGCCTATAGTTAAAACCAGAAATTAAGTTTTATGTGTTCACTTGCCCAAAATTTGGAATGTGCGGAGTAGTATAGGCTTATCAAACTTAAAAGTTATTATCAAACTTTAGACAGGCTATAGGTTTTTGGAAAACATAGGCCAATTCAAAATGATCATGGTGTCGAAATTATAATGGTGGAAAAAGAAAATAACGTCAGAAGTCACCGGTATTTACGCACGAAGCTTTAAGGTCAAGAAGATAATTTTGAATCACATTTAATATTTATTTTCGATGTAAAATGGACGAGGCCTAAAAGGACGAGGTCCTACCGAGATTTGAACTCGGATCGCTGGATTCAAAGTCCAGAGTGCTAACCATTACACCATAGGACCAGGTGGAATATGTTGAAAGACAATAGAGAATTTAAACATGGTCCTATAAGTTTTTACGGATTCATTAGTATCTCGGGTATCTTTAATGTTTTTGTAAAGTATTGTGGTAAAATTTAAAACAATCTTTTATTATTCAGCGATATAACAGGGGTGGTAGGCTACCCAGCTCAGCTGAACAATAGGCCCTGTTGAGGGTAGTCTACGGAAGTTAATCGACTTAGAACAGTGATTCAGACTTGTAGATTTCCAAAGAAAACATATAGCCTATAAAACTTATTTATTTTAATATTATGTTCAGCTCTCCAACTTTGTTATGTGTCGATAGAAAAGAGTAGGGGAGCGGGGCACAACCTAACACATTTGGTTTTGGCTAAATATATATATTAAAAAATTGTTGGATTAATCACGTTTTTAAACAAGCAACAGACACATCTCTTCTACAAATTAAGACTTTAAGTTTGTTTCTAGGACCTATCGTTCTTGTAAAATTACAACAACTGGGGAGGTTAAATGTTACAACTTACTTGCCCCGTGGGCGGGGTTAATTGTAAAGGACTGAGGGTAAGTTGTAACACTTGCTAGAAAAGTCTGTTTAAAAATGGTGGTTAAAGCAAAAACTTGGCATCAATATTTTTACGTGAGGATCGATTCTCAGAAAAAAACTTAAAGATTGATAGGCTGGATATTTCTGAATCGATCCACCCAACCCTAGATGTTAGTACCTACCAAAAGTGGTCCAAGAAAGAATAACCGGTGAACCGGCGTGTGGGGAGTGAAGGCTAGCCCGTCTGGTCCGATTCCACAGAAGAGCTATACTGTAGCACACATTGCTGAAAAAGTTAATGCTGGCTATGGTAGAAACTAGAATGGTGTCAGAATACATAGTGCATCGCAGCTTGCTGCGTATGTGGCTGCGTAGCCGCAGACCAGTCAGAGTGCCGTTGTTGACCCCTGTCCACCACCTACAACAGGCACGTGAGCGTCAGAACTGAACCATGGAGCAATGGAAGAAGGTGGCCTGGCCTGATGAATCAAGTTTTCTATTAGATCATGTGGATGGCCGGGTGCGTGTGCATCGTTTCCTGGGAAGAGATGGCACCAGGAAGCACTATGGGAGGAAGAAGGCAAGGTATGATGCTCGGGACAATGTTCAGCTGGGAAACCTTGGGTCCTGGCATTCATGTGGATGTTACTTTGACACGTACCACCTACCTAAACATTGTTGCAGCACAAGTACACCCCTTCATGGCAACGGTATTCTCTGATGGCAGTGACCTCTTTGAGCTGGATAATGTGCCCTGTCACACTGCAAAGATTGGTCAGGAATGGTTTGAGGAACATGACAAAGAGTTCAAGGTGTTGACTCCAAAGTCCCCAGATCTTAATACGATCGAGCATCTGTGGGATGTGCTGGAACAACAAGTGCGATCCTTGGAGGCCCCACCTCACAACTTACAGGACTTAAAGGATTCGTTGCTAACGTCTTGGTGCCAGATACCACAGGACACCAGAGGTCTTGTGAAGTTCATGCCCTGACGGGTCAGAGCTGTTTTGGCAGCAGGAGGGGGGCCAACACAATATTAGGTAGGTGGTTTTAATGTATTGGCTGATCAGTGTATATAGGAGAGGTAATGAGACTTTCATCTTTTAGCACTCACCACTCCCTTCATTGAACTGATCAGCTGTGATTGACTCCAAATCTGAACCCCACTGAAAAACACTCAGGCAAAATTTAAGCCCTTCAGCAGGAAAATTAGAATCACCCCACACTGCTCCACTGGGGGTTCCACTGTAGGCTTTCAGTTGCTGTATAAAGCCTACTGTACAATTCAGTCTCTGATGATTTGAACAAATCACATCAGATGAGGAGGAAAAAAGTGGAATTCTTGACAAAGAACATGGCACATCAAACCTAATGAGCAGATAAACATTTCTGCTTTTCCACCTGACAAAGGGTGTATTTTTATAGGACTAGGACAAAACTTTCTCAGTCTCTCTAAAGTAGCACTGTCAAAATGTGTGAAAGTATGTCTGTGTGTGTTTCAATAAATGAAAAACAGAGGGAGGGGTTGATAAAGAAAAATTTGGAAGAACGAGAGATAAGCTCTTGCTTGTACCACACCCCTTTAAATATTTTAATGCAAATGTAGAGCATGCAGTGCACTGCTGTGTTGCCCCAAGGATGGGTGCAAATGGTCTTATGAGAAAGCTTATAAGTCTCATGTTACTTAAATGCTTGTTTTTGCAAAGAAATGCCAAAGAGGAATGTCATGACTTTAGTTCTACTCAAAAACATTATTCACCCCAGCAAATACAAATCCCAGATGCAGATAAAATATAATATGTTTGTACAAATAAATATGGTGACACTATTGAAATTACTAAAAGACAGTAGATATTACATAACTTATATATTGTGAAGCTCAGACCGGTTTACTCTTGTATAAATATACAAATTATATGTATTTACATATCATTGAATCATTTTAAGTAGCACGTCCCATTATGATCACTTCAATTACTACCATATAAACTGTTCCAAAGTTTTTGAATTAAGACGATCTCAAGAAATGCAATCAAAGATTGCCATCTACAGGTTGTTCTTGGAAAGGTTACCACAACAGTAAAATACCATGCCATTCACAAAGTAAAATACAATGGTCCAGAAAACTAAAAAGGACATTAAACAGGATCTGATTTAAACTCACTTTGAAAATGTACAACATTATTTTTGAAAACGCTAGCACATCAGAGCTCTGTTTCATTTGGAAAGCAATGCCATCCAAATGGCAAACTAATTTATCCATTGCCTATAGAAAATGTGCTAATTTCAGAGATCATGTCTGCATGCATTGACCATGATGTTTGTGTGAGCTTTAAAAATTGAGTGACAGGATGAGCCTTACAAAGTTTAAATTACATATTTCTTTAACAAATGTGTCTCCCTGGTGGGTTTGATCCCATCCACATTTGACCACGTGCACTTCCGCCTAGCGCATAATTTTGTCTGCTGTTTTAAGACTGCTGTAGTAGACCTACCTGTTCTCCATCTTGACCTCTGCCATGTAGACTTTTGATCCCCACCCACTTGCCAAAAGAGCCCGAGAAGCCAGAGGGACTCCATGTTATTTAAATGCAACCGGTGTCTTTGCATCGCCACCTACCCCAAGGATGGGTATTACACCTACATCAATTCAAAATCCAACCAAACAACAAAAAGACCAAGTGTTAGATATTTCATTCCTAGTTGCAAAAACAATGCATCTTAGGTCAACTTGTTCTCACATAGACTTTATACACAGTTCTACAATGGAGGCACCTAAATTCATACAAATGGTATTTCCAAATACACATGATTATGTGTCCCATCCATCCATCCATCCATTTTCCGCCGCTTATCCGGGGCCGGTTGTGTTATAAAATCTATTTAGCCATTTTCCATGATGAACACTTCAAAAACCAATGTTTTTGAATTGATTTGGGTTAATAGCATATATATTTTTGGATTTTCAAGTGGGCACCTTCCTTCCCGGGTGTTTCAGACACGCAGAAGGCTGAACGGTGAGCATCAACGTCTCAGAGCCACCCCCCTCTATATCTGTTCTCAGCATGGCCAGAAACTCCAAAAGAAAAATGATTACATATTAAGCTGTGAGATATCCCTACTCTGCATGGATACTTATCGTCACCTAAAAATAAAAGACGCTCTGCAGAAAAGTCTTGCCTTTTATACCTTGATCCTGAGAGGAAACCACTTTCTTTGTTTTTTTGACATGATTTTCTTTTAAATGTAATTTTACAGGAAAACAAAAACTAAAGTGGCCCCTTGGGGAAATCGAACCATGAATCATTAAATTTCTATCTCGTCACCAACACCATCATGCATTTTAAGCTTGTGGCATAACAACTTCTTGAGCTGCACTTTCAACAGCTTCCTATTGAGTACAGTGGACAACATTGCTGCAAGCATGATTTGATCAAATCTTGATCATAATAGTTTACATTTTTTAATGCATACACTTACAATATTGTTATTATCCCTAACCTTAACCTCACTGTTGAATGAAAAAAAAACACCTTGCTTAAGTAAATAGATTTTTTAATCAGTTAAATATGTGTAAAGTTTTGTGGTGTTTGAGAACGTTTATAGTTCGTGTTTTGTATAAAAAGAAATTTAATGCCATGCGGTGACAATGGGGGTTTGGTGACTTGTAGTTATTAGCCTACTTCAGGCTTGGATGAGATGGCCCACTGATATAAGCTATTTTACAGCACATCTCGTGAGACTGTCTGACTCTTATAAGATTCATGCATAAACAGCCTCATTGGCTATGTTCAGAACCACCTACTTTAATACTAGATACTACTCGATGAGTACATACTGTATACTGAAACCAAAATATAGTGTACTTATTAACTGTCTCAGGAATTTCTTAATTTAAGGAATTACAAATCAGAGAGTGTGTTCGGTAAGGTTTTATTATTACACTTGCAAGAGGGTGCGCAGCCCTCAGAAACTACAATTCTTCACTGAAGCAGTGGACACAAGGTTCTCATCCTGCCTTTATACCTTTGTAAGCTGAAGTGACAGAGGAGAATCTCTGTTTCTGGTCATACACAAAACACAAGCTATTGATAACTATGCCTGTATGGCCCAAGTGATATACGATTGAACAGGAGTCCACTTGGCGGCCAAAACAACTTATTATAGAACATCAGGTCAAAGGCCAAGTGGTGGGCAATAAATTATAGTCAGAGGACATCACATTTCATATTACACATAGAGTTTGTGCCTGTCTCTTGAGAATTATCAAAAGCCAGACTATGATAAATACATCAATAAATAGCTTAATGGTATTTTCCCTAATACATTAACTAGAGTCAATTAAATTGTTGGGTATACTCAACTGGAACATGTGACCAAAACCCCAGAATTTCTTTATTATATCAAGGCCAGAAGGAGGAAAAAAAACAAGCATCCTCTTCTGGAACCTCTGTGGATGTAGCTAGGTCGGCGAAGCAATCCAAGTTTCTTGATTAATGAGGTGCAGGTCGGAGTATTGCAGTTATTAAAACTATGCAGTTGAGAGATGGAGTGCCATGCTAGGCAGAGAGGATGCCAGCTGCCACTACCGGCCCGTTAAGCAGAAACGAGCAGTCCAAATCCAAGGCAAGGCTGGCCTGTCAGCCTAGCAACAATAATAATTCCTAAACAACAGCTAGCTAACCGAATTAGCAGGAAAAAACCCTTGAGGTGTCTGAATATAAAACAAATTAGGACTAATGTAACCAGCATAGAGGAAATAAAATGAAATTATGCTGAGATTATCAATCTGATCAAATGCTGTATAAAAGTGGCGAACAAACAACGCCAGTGTCCTCGCCTAACAGCGTCACCATTACAACTTATAAGTCCGATTTTCTCGGCCCCCCTTTCACTTGGCCTGTGTCCCTCTTGGACCCCACTTAAAATGTGCTGTACACGCCACTGCCCTCCATGCATTATGTGCAGTGCTTTGCAGTCAGTCAGTCAGTCAGTCAGTCACGCAACTTACGAGACAGCTGTGCTGTTTCGGCTATTTGGCCTTTCTAACAGGTAGACCAAAAAAAGCGTTCATTTAAGGGTATTTGATAAGCCCAGATGTTAAATTGAAATGTTTGAAGCTTGAAAAAGCTAGTAGTTTAACTGAACTTAACTGAATATTGTTGAACGATTTAACAATTTCATAATTGCTGCTGTTAAATAGAAAACAAAGATAATTTTGGCAGTTTATTTACTGATGTTATGACTTTCAAATATATTGTTTTATAACCACATTTACCTATTTTAACAGTAGAAATCACAAACATATACTTTTTAAACACAAAAAGACTTTCAAAGTATCGGTATCAGTATCGGTATCTGGATACTTCACATAATATCGCCTGGTATCGGATCGAAAATAAAATCTGTGGTATCATCCCTCGCTACTGCGTACGCTCGGACTGGAAAACATGTCGGTGGACGTTGTAAACAAAAAGGACACGACGGCGTAAGGAGCCAATGAGTGTGTTTCCTTACGACTGCAGATGGTGTGGTTATAGACATGTAGCCAGGATGTGTCCAGCATATAGAAAGAACTGCAAAATGTGAAGGCAGAAATCACTTTGCTAAGATGTGCTTTTGGGAGGACAAACTGAAAGTAAGAAGACAGTCCATGCTATTGAGACAGAAGAGCCACTGTTTATTGGAATGGTGCAAGTCAAAACATGCCAGAGATTAAAAGAAGGAAGGTCAATCTGTAGGACTACAGAGTGGGGCGTGGATAGCACCTTTGCTGGTAAATCAGAATCAGATTCAGAATCAGAATCAGAATCAGAAACAGGTTTATTGCCAAGTAGGTTTACACATACAAGGAATTTGCTTTGGTGTAAATGGTGCATAAATAAACAAAATACAAGTAAATAAGTTTAAAAATTAAATTTTTAATGCTTTATTAAAAAAAAAAAAAAACGATTCTTAAAAATGTATTAAAAATATAAATAGAAATGTTTACAAAAGTATAAATATGTATATATAAAAAAAAGTACAATAGAATATGACTATATGAATAAAATATGTGCAATATCAGAAATGTAAAAGTAGCAGAGCTGTGCAGTTATTAAAAGAAGTTATGTTGTACAGAAGTGTGCAAAAATGTACAGAATTGCTCACATTATGTTATGTGCGTTAATGTGACGCATAGTGTCCATGGGAGGGGATTAAGAGTCAGTGTCAGTGAGCGTCCCGCGCCTTATTGATGAGGCCTGTAGC
>JAVQIZ010050646.1:0-12792 GCA_036023535.2 Galaxias brevipinnis
AGTAGATCAATGTATTCAGCCCCAATAGGCAATGTAGTGGCACGCTTTTTTTACTATGAATACATTTTCACCAGTGTAGCAATATGGACTTTGAAAACCCCTTAAGATAAATACCTAAATGTTAGAATTAGCAGAAAATAGTTTTTAGCCTTTGGTACATGTGACAGGTCCCAATCTTTCTACAAAAACAATAAAACTTGCAAATACAATCTGAATGTTTTGAACGTGCATTTTTATCTGTAATAACATTGTTTAATACCAGATAACATTTAAGAAAATGCATTTGAAAGAAATACATTTAATGTCACCCAAATTAAATGTACATGTTTGATTTTACAATACATTTTAGGAAAAAATAAACAGTGCATTGATGATGACCACAACTTACACTATTAGTCTTGGAAACTTATGTTCAATATTCCTTATTATAATAAACATCGGTCCACATGGTTATTATAATTGAGCAGCGCCAGGGACACAGCAGAGGTAAGAAGTGTAATTACATCAAAGCCAAAACATGACAATACATCTTATGATAAAATGATATCATTTCATATTTGGCCTACAAAAGTTTTTTTTTTTCAATGAATTGTTTAACAATGTCTGCTTTTTACATTTGACATCAAATAAAGTAATAGAGGTGGGGAACTTGTCAGTATAAAGCAATAATAAATCCAACATACGCTTTTCCTGATCTGAAAGGACCTACTTCTACATACGAGATTTGTACAAGCATTTATAACATAGAATAACTCTGCTCATTTCATTCCCCGTATTAATCAACCTAAAAGTGTTCCCCTTTGTTGATAAGGCCCAAATTCTAGCGAATAGTTTTCACTGGACTCTTGAAACTGGAGGCAGCCTGTAGTTGAAGTTGATATGCCATTGGATGAATCTTAAAACCATAAAGCCTAAAAAACAAATAAGAATCGATTTACATTTAATGACATTAATATATACATATACACACTCAAGAAAAACATAGCAGCACAAACCTTGGCACAAACTGATTGGCAGGTCGTTTAGCACGGTACTCTGGATGCACCATGAAAAGCATGTGTGGGAAGCCTGTGCCAAAATACGCCCCATCGGTATGGTGATGACGAGAGGACTTGGGAGTGTACACATCCATGCATTTTGGACAATATAGCTTCACCATAGCTTCCCCTGGAATGTCTGACAACCCTGAGGTACAAAGAAAAAGGCATTTGATCCATTAGAAATCAATCTATTATTATTTTAACCAATATTTATTTTCTAAATTTGAACATACAGTGCCAGTCAAAAGTGTAATTACACCTTTAAGTTTTGACAAGAAACAATTCATGCTTAATATTAATATGTGTGTGAAGTTAACTGTAATAGAACAGTATAAAATAATATTGGAAAAGAAATACAAATTAAATGTTGACTAAATGTCATGTAAAAACCTGAAGTATAAAAAAAAGTGTGTTAAATGTTCTCCAAATTAGCTAGCATGTTAAAAAATAAAAGCTTTTGTCACCATTGAGCCTTGATTAATATACTACAATAATTATAAACTAATACATAAAATTACTATAGATATAATGATCAAAGCCATAATTTAGCTGTTTTCTGAATGTAAGTGAGTAGAAAGTAGTATATTACACTCAGTTAAGCAAATAATGAAAGCAAAGAGGGACATACTTTAAGACAAATTACAAGAACTGCTTGGTCAAGACAAACGTGTTTTGAGGGAATTGTCACTCATGAAGACAGAACCACTTCAGGCAGGCCAAAGGTGACCTCAAAATCAGAGAGCATGCTCATTAAGTAGAGTCTGCAAAGCTGGAGATTACCTGCTCCTGAAATTCTACCAGATGTAGAAATGTTTACACTAACAAAATATGTAACAACTATTTCAGAAGAAATTGCATCTAAGTGGCCGAAATTAAATATCATTGCAGCAACTGAACTATTGACAACTGCACAATAAGAGAAAAAGATATGACTGAGCAAGTACACGAAAATATAGAATTCGACAATTTAAGGAATAGCAGCATTGGTCTTCTGGGCCAATCAGCCAAAACGTAAAATACTGCCAATATTATGTATTATACATGTTGAGTTCTACGTTTTATTCCTAGTCTTAAGAATGGAGGAGACAGTGAGACGTTCTGGGGCTGCTATACTGTTTGAAGAGTTGGAGATCTTTACCAAGTCCATAGGAATCTCAAAAAGCATACCTTATCATAGCATACTTTGAGGCACCTCATTCTTATGACAGTCTCTCTTAGCATATCAAGGTACATTTCCCCATTTTCAGCACCCTTATACATCTGGAAGTGACTGATCCTGTGCCTTCACTATACATATACATACTCACAACAAATGTTGTTTCAAACATTCCATCAGCATTCCAACACAAAATATCTGATCTGCCAAAATGGCTTACCAATAGGAAGCATGGGCTGATTTTCACAATAGACTCTTGGGCAATATCCAAAATCACCTTGTTGATACTTCTCCAACTACAAAAAAAAAAACATTTCAGTGAGTTGGTTAAGTTTAAAACGTAGAAAGTGGTATATTTAGCAAAACAAGTTGAGATAAATACAATATAAAAAGTGAAGTGGGTTAGCTTACCATCTGCGCAATGCCTCTGTTTGTGAGGATATAGCGTGCATGGATCAGCCCATAGAGCATCTCTGCAGCCTGCTCAATCAAGTCACTCTGGTTGGGGTTGTCCTCAAGTTCCTCATCTGTGACACAAATAAATGTGTGAGACAACGCCACTCAACACAAATAATCTATATGAGGGACAAGTGTACACAATGAATTAAGAAAATCTAAATTCATTTCAAAAAATATATATTCCTCAATGAGACAAACATGTCAGTTTGTTTCATAAGTTTTATAAGATGACCCCACCTGGCTCCAAGTCTAAGATCATGTCCAGAGCCTGGCGATAGTGAGGAACCTGCTCATTCAGCCCCGTCAGGTTAAACTTGTCCTGTATATAGTCTTCATCAACCTGTTACAGTGGGTTATATTATTAAAGCATACACATAGACATACACAACTGCTGTACTGCAGTTTGCCATAACATTCAAGTTAAATACATAGCGCGGCTGAGTAAAACAGAGTGGTGTTGGGCAAGGAGTTTAAAAATAATAATAAAATTAAGCCCTCTACATTCTGGGCAGTATCCTACTGACCTCACAGAAGAACTCATTCCCCCTCAGTCCACAAAACCAGGATATCCAGGAAACCTCCTCGGAGCTACTCATCTTCTTGACAAGAGCAACATTGTGGAAACCGTAAGTCATTGGTACTAGCTTCGATGGAAACGCTTCCGTTATCATTGCTTTGCTGTTGCTATGGCGGTAGTTAGAACAGCTAGCCGTAGCATGCACTGTACGGCCATTATCGCAGTTGGAGGAGGGTCATCATCACATAGCTAATGTCATGTTGTGTAGCATAGTTATCAACCAAATTTGAAAAACTTTTCAAATTTGATAAAATTGAAATCCGTGAAATACTTTTCTGAATACGACTTAACGTTAGCTAGCTAACTAATAGGCTTAAAATAACAACAATAGCTAGCTGGTTAGCTAAGCAAGCTAGCTACTACTATCGTGGACCGTCCTTACTTAGGCTAAAATATGTTTTGCTTTCTATGTAACGGAAGTCACGTTAGCAAATAAATAGATTAGATGAACAATATGACTATTATAAAACAACAAATTTTCATGCAAATAACGTAACCTTCATATAGAGATATTTTATTTAAGTACTTACCCTTCTATGCAGTGTGACTAGGTAGCGGCTACACCTACCTAGCTAACAGTAGGTATGCTAGCTAGTGAGCTAACGTGAAAGCCTTCGTCAGCGCTGACAACGTCCTTTGAACTCCAAGTATCCGAACATATCACTTCCGATTCGTATAAATAGTTTTGTAAGGTTGGCATTGCATTGCTGATGTTCTTCAGAAAATAAATACTAGTGTTAACGTTACAAAGATCAAATCAGTTAGCATTCAAAACTTTGACAACTCGTTTATTTCTTCAAATACACATGCTTTATACCTTGCTTAATATTATGCCTTTATTTAAATGTATGATTGAAGAATCCTTTGGTGCGGTTGTAAAAAGGTTGGCATGGATATGCTCTGTAGTTTGTTTTGGTTTAGGAATGTTTTCTTAACTTAAACATCAGGATTCATAAAACATTTGAAATATGATATACAAATTGGTCCATTGCTTTCTGCTAAAACAAGCATGTGAGACAGGAGGTAGCTGAGGTAGGCTAACTATTGTTGTACAATACTATTGTACTATTGTGTTTGCAATTTTCTTGTTAGACTATTATTGCTATATCAATGAGATACCTTAACCGTTGAGTACAGATGTTTTATTTCCCAGCATCATTTTCAGAAAGCCAAGGTAACAGATGTCTTTCCCACTAGCCACCTCTCTTCATCTTTTCAGTTCCAAGAAAGACTTGGCCTGTCCAAGTTTGTTCATCATTAATTTGAGACCCCACTAAGTATATGACAGACGGTGTTTTCACCAGATATTAAAAAGTGCAAAGAACATCAAATCAATGTCAAGTTCTCATAAAAATAAAGGTATCTTCCATGCATATTTAGTTACTTATTTAACTTACAATAATTGGTTTAGTATTTATTAATGTAAAATCACCAACAACCCTAGCTTTAAATGCTTGCAGGCTCACCTTTAAATATTTCTAGGTTTAAGGGAAGCTCATCTACCTCAGCATACAGGGGATCTGACAAGAAGGCAAATTATTGTAAATTGAACTTACGAGTAAATGTACGAGTTACCCAGCAGATTAACTAAACTGATTTACATCAGTCAAATATTTCTCCTGATGAACATCAAATGATTTAGGCCTGTGAAAAGAGAAAAAAGAGTGGGAAGTCAAAACAAGCAAGTAAACAAGAAAAAATTGCCAGATGTACCTTCCATATTTCTGTCAATTTCAATTGTCTCTATAATGTTTGACCTTATTTAAATATGAGGCTACATAGTGAAACACCATGCATTGGCCTACTCAGCATGCTGTTTTATCAAATCAAATCATGTTCATTTATAGTGCACGTTTAAAACAGGCAGAGCTGACCAAAGTGCTGTACAAACAGTACAATACAACAACAACAACAACAACAAAAAACAGTTGTGACACATATACATACTATATATAAGCTAAGTGCATAGAAAACCACTAAGATGCAAAGGCTAATGAGAAGAACTAAGTTTTTAGCTGAGACTTGAAGGAATCGACAGAAGGTAAATCTGATAAGAGAGGGAAGGCTGTTCCATTATTTAGGTGCTGTTACAGCAAATGCGCGGTCACCTCTGAGCTTTAGTTTGGAGTGTGGGATTGCCAGGAGTTCCAATTCAGAAGAACTAAGAGGCCTCGGGGTAGTGTATGGTCTCAGTAGATTTGTGATGTAGGAAGGGGCAAGTTGGTTCAATGCTTTGTAGACAAATAGCAGGATCTTGAAATCAATTCTAAAGTGAACTGGAAGCCAGTGAAGAGAGGCCAAGATAAGGGAACGCCAAGATAGACGACCCCGGACTTCGGCCATAGAAATTGGGGAAGATTGTTTTTTTCCATATTTTTATGGTTTAGGTTAGTCTCTCTAGTCTAGAGCATTGGATTACAGCAGATACAACTAGTTTAAGAACTTCGCATAGCTATGAAGGGTGTCTAATTTTGTCAACTTCACTTACCACGGACAGACCTAGCCCTAAAAAAGGTGATGTAGGCCTACTGGTCGATCCCGAGTATAAGTCGACCCTCCAACTTTGAAGTTTATATTTTGATGAAAATTTCTCGACTTATACATGCGCAAATACGGTAATACACATGTACCACTGTTACAGACAATGATTTCAGTTTTCACTGTAGGTTATAATGCAGGTCTTTGTCATTGCTTTTGCAATACTGATTATTGATTTCACATTGTAACAAGAGAATTAAAATATTAGTTTTCACCTACAACAATATTGAGCAGACAGGCTATGCAGGGCTCACAATAGAGGTCACAGATGAGGAGGAGAAAGTTGAGGAGAAGCAGGAGGAGGTTGCAGACTTGTCGGTGAAATGTGTGGCCGTCGCCCTTCTGAGAGGTGGCTGTGGGCCTTCTTTGAGAGGTGGTACGAATTGAGGAGGGATAGAGAACAAGGTTTTGTAATTCAAGACAGTCAGATGAGGAAGATGTTATTTTTTACACTTTTATGCTGTATCTAAATTTGTGTTGACCTGTGTGAACAACTGAACAATAAAACTATCGTTATGTTGTGCATGGGTGATACAAAACTAACGTTCCTATGGTATTTCATCATACATTTGTGATTTGAACCAATGATTCTGAAGTTAAAACATTTCTTCAAAGATATGAATGCAAAATGTAAGATTTTGAACACACAACAGAGTGATGACAGTTTTGAATGTTGTGTCTAAGGTCTGCCTTTAAGGTTTTGAAAAATTAGTACAAGGGAAGTTCTGAAATTAGTGTCCAAGCCACTGAACAAAACGGTTATTGCGTTTTGGATTTAACAATAATATTCCAATATTAAAATTCTAAAATATTCTATATTTAAAAGTGGCGTATTCTATATTCTTATATATAATATGTATATATAAGTTATATATAAACAATTCTTCATCAGGAAGCTGATATCATTGCATTTCATATCTTGGGGGATATTAATGTTCTAAAACCGGCTGCATGACTAGCTAATGCTAAAATCGGTTAAAATTGTTGAATTCTACATAACGTGTCTATACGTGAATATTTGAAAAATTGACTCAAAGATTTATTGTATATTTTTTATTTCCATTTTGAAAGACGGTCAGTTGGACATGCTGGTGCTGTGAGAGTGATGTATTTTTCCAAACTTACAGAGCTACTTATCGTGAAAATAGACATGCTATTCATATGAAAGTTGCTTTATAAGTATATGAATGGAACACACTTTAGGGTAAATCTGAAAATGTCTTGCGGGGAGGTGGTCCAGTCTCTTTAGGCTCCTGCTGTTTGTTTTTGTCTTCAAACATCAGGATCCTTTAAAAAGAATTAAGCAACTGTTATCAAATACATAAATTAAATAATGAAATAATTAAGATGTTGTGACATGTAGTGAGTGATAATTGTTCGTTGTTGTTTTCTTGTTTTTGTTGTTCAATATCATATGTGTCATCCCTGGTATCAGTGAGCTTTCTTACAGTTTAAGTATTGCATTCTTCTTCCCCAGCATCATATTTAGGAAATCACGGTAGCAGATAGTGTCTCGCATTGCCCCACCAACCACCTCTGACATAATCCTTTTTAGCTCCAAGTGAGTCTTTGCTTGCCCCAGTTTTTCCAGCATGCGTTTGAGACCCATGAAGTCTATTAGACAAAATATTTTTTTATTATCAAAGACTACAAAGTAGCAGAGAACTTTAGTTTCCTTTTTAGTGTAGCTGACTTGGAAAAAAACAAATGCCTATAAAATGGATGATACATTTAACCTACCAATTTCTCCTTGGGCATTTAGATCAAACTCCATGTATTTACCTACGAAACAATTTAAAACATTCTAGTTATTTATCATATATAACAGCCAGTTATTAAAGTAAGTAATGAAAGGCTTACTTTTAAACGTTTCGAGTTTTGAGGCAAGTTCTACTTCTTCTGTGTACAGTGGATCTGAAAGGAGGGCCTAAATTCACATATAGAGTGACATATTTTAATACTTAACTAATTTAAAAGATTTCTGAGTTGACCAGCTTTTTTGTGATCTACAGGCCATTTCAACAAACCTCATTGACCAAGTTCAGTTCTTCTTCTTGCTGTGACTTAAGAAAACCAAATGCTTTTCCTCCTGTATGAAAAAGGGAAGAAAGTCACAACCTATTTTTTCTTTTATTCCTCCAAGGATCTACGCAGAAAGCCATACACATACACAAAGCCAGCCAGAGCTTTTTAGATGTCACAATGTGTTTTTTAGTTTAACAGTAACACAAGCTGATACATTAAAAATGTATTTAAAAATGATGGACCCGCAGGCCAACAGATAGCAAGGCAAGCACGTCAACAGACAAGTGGCCAAAGATAAGTGGCCATATAAACGGCTGGAAAAACTTACCTTGCCTATTTTTGTCCATATCTACTTGCTGTAACTAAAATCAGTCTGAGACTCTACACTAATTTGTCTTTTGTCACTTACTAAACTGAAGCATGCAGTGTGTCTGTAAATTGTGATAGAAGAGGAAGTAGGGGTGAATGTTAGCAGTTCCCTCTCACAGTAACACACAGCAGTGGGGTTGTACTGTTGTGGCAAGCCTATTTCATATTAGAACTCTACTTCCACTAATGCTACCAAACCCATTTATTTTTTTGTGTTTAAGTATATGATTAATGTTTTGGCCAAGCCATTATTGAAACATTGATGTATACAGTGTGATGGTATTACTTACAGCTAAAATACGAGTACACCTATTATCATACTTTCTTTTCTGTTGAATTGGAGTTTAATACAAACTTTATTTATTAATTTAGCAATTTAACCCTTTGTCAGTTATTTTATTTCAAAGCTGTTATGCTAGTAATCAGCTTGAGGTAGTTATCTGTTCTTACCACAAGATGGCATTATTTTGTTGCCTAGAGTTAAAAAGAAAAATGTCAACAAAGTGTCATTTGTAGATGTCTTCAAAGGGAAACTGCATAATAGAGAACTGGGATTAGTTGTTGTGCTAACATCACTACCTAGACCAGTCTCTCATCTATATGGAAATAATGGAATATTTCCAGAAATTATTTACATTTGTTGTTCTGATAAGCATGTCTGGTGAGTACATTGAGACCTTGAATGTATCTTTTGTTTTCTCAGGAACAATTTGCATGAATATTTTAGTCGTTAAAAGTGTATAAAGCTATACATAAAACTTAAAAGATACAATTTACTCAAAAAAGGCTGTTAATCTTTAAAAACTAAAATATGGATATTTAATGAACTAATTTAGCCTACTAGATTTATACAAAGCATTTTTTCTGAATTTCTTTTCTAAAAGTATTCTATTTAAACAGTGCTTTGGTAGGTTAACATTAACCGCATTGCAAGGAAAGCACACAATTTTAGGAAAAAGGAGCAAACTATTAATTTAACAACGCTAGACTTCAAAATAAAACCAAATTAAAGTACTCCCAACTAAGTCTAGATATGTTAGGAACTAAAATTAGATTACATTTAAGGGATACTAAAGTGAGACTAATAATAAAAGACTAAGGTAAAACTAAAACTATAGGTACTTGGATAAGTACTGGATGTCAAACATCTGCCAAATGGAAGGCTTGTTATGTCTTGGGCTCTTATTCCTTCACAAATGTGTAACCTCACACATATATAAATATATAAGAAAATGTAGGTTTATCCACTAACTGCATGGTGCTGGTGCAATATTTTCTTCTTTTTGTTACAGAAACATCATCTTCAAGCCGAGTCCTTGCAACTGAAGGAGATGATACTGATATCCCCTGTTTCCATAATACCACCAGTAATATGGTCAAATGGACAAAGCATTTCCCCAATAGTGCCACTAAACCTAGAGTTATTCTTGTCAGGCCTGTGGAATCTGACATCCCAGATGCCGAGCGTGTAGCATTGAATCATAGAGGCCTTATTGGAGACAAGTCTCTTCGTCTAGCTGCAGTTAAGAAATCTGACGAAGGACTGTACACTTGTGAGATACAGACAGGATGGGGAAACATAATATCTCAAAACACCTCTTTGAAATTAAGAGGTAAAATTGAACACACTTACTTTTGATTATTTGAATGTACTCAACCAGATTCTGTATTCAGTGTTGACTAATCTTGTCCTCTTCGCCTGTTTATAAGATTGCAAGATTGTTCAATCTGTAAAGGCAGTAACAAATTCAGACACTACCCTACCCTGTCCGTTAAAGCTATCAAAAGATCAACACCAAAAAGTATCATGGGTAGTGTTAAAGGGAGACAAGGAGGATCTAATTCTTCAGTACCCCAATGTTACCCAAGATCCAAGGGTACGATTTGTGGATGCTGAAAATATATCCCTGAGACTTTCCTCTGTAAAGACCAGTGATAGTCAGTGGTACCGATGTAAGCTGCAGGCTCACATGCAGCAATGCTTTGATGTTAACCTTCAAGTTAAAGGTAAGGAATTGCATGCTCTCAACACCATACTTAACTTTGATTAATTTAACAGCAAATAAAACTGTAATATCTTGTTTTGCCTTATCATGTTGGAAGATTTGCTACATAACACTCCAACCAACATCATAACATCAGATCATGTTGCAAAAGAGAATATACATGGTGGGTGGTATTTTTTATTTTGCTCTTCATATATTCACAAATTAGCTTATTATTATTTGTTTAGTGTTCTTAGTGTAGTTTATTTAGTGTACTTACAAATGAATTCTTTGTGTTTCTATGTCTGTTCTCTTTAGCTGGAGTGCCCACAAAGGATCCAATTAGCTCTCATGAAGAGGGACGCAGTGGATATTTCACCAGTCTGGTTGCATCAGCTATTTCTGTGATTTCTGTAATATTGCTTGTGATAGGGCTGGCCATTTATTTCAACAAATGTAAAAAGGGATCCAATGAACTGAACCAGAGACCTTCAGGTATATCCAATAGTTTGCTAAATGTTTTCCAGATGGGTGTTTTTACAGTGTTATACATTTCGTATTATTTTCAAAGTACACAATCTATAAATCTAATATCCTGCTCTTGTTCATTAGATTTTGTAATGCAGATTAATCACACCAACAACAATGCATCTTTTCAAAACTTGGGTGAGTTCAATGACTTTGTATCACAGCCTAATTGCCGAATTGCCTAATTTACAGCTTTTCCTCCTCAATGATAGATAATTTAAATTGTCTTGCAGAAAATAGAGAAAGTCATTTTTATGAACATGTGGACTTTGACGATCACAAGGACATGCTTAGTTGTACGTATTTTTTATATCTAATCACAAGGTAAATCATTATGTTCGTAGATGATTATATAAAATAAATTATGTCCATTCTTTTATTGCAGTTAAGGACCAGTGAAGGAAGCCATTCTAATTGTTCATTATGTATTCTGCCATTTTCTGCTCTTTTGACTAGCTGTCATGAAAAAAAGAAGACACCAAAAAATACTACCAAAAGCTTCTAAAACATTCATATCTTTATTTAGTCATTCTAAATTATGCAAATTTTGTTTGTCTGATGTTAAACTTCGTAAATTTGTTTTCTGATAATTTAACTTAATTGGAAAGGCCGATAAACGAGACTGGTCTACAAAAATAAAATTGCTTTTACACATTTTTGTTTCTGAACACAAGTTAATATTACTCCTTTATGAGTTCTAAATCTGACAAATGCTGAACTCCACATCAGGAAGTCCTTGCACTTAGTTCACAACCTGTAGAAGACTATATGTTGTGGAAACATCATGGGTATTGATTGTTCCTTCTTTGGATGGCCCACGGAACGGGGATTGAAGGTTATGACTTTCTGGGACGTCTTCATATATATGAGTCTGTAATAAAACATAAATCATTAATTTGGCACAAATATTACACACAGCAAACCAGTGACATTTCACATTGATTTTACTACTGCCTATTTTTGGTTCATCACAATCATCCTTAAGATGTCTTACCATTCCAATACTTGTTGATGCATCTTCTGCAGAACAAAAAGGGAGACCACATTACTATTGTTAAACTAAAATGATTTCACTGGTTGTTTAAACCGTTTGCTCCAACAAGCAGGTAGGCCTTTACACTTATATGCCCCATATAAATATTCAGAAAAAAGCACCCTTTTACAATCTTGCTAACAAAAATAACCTTACCTGTATCCTTTTTGCATTTCCTTCTCAGAAAGACTCCAACTCCCACTGCAAATAACAACATCACTGGTGGAAGCGCTAACCATGCTGCTGCAGATACAGCTGATGGAAGAAAGGAGTCAATAATATTCTTTTAAAATGCTAAACCTATATAATTTAAATACTTTCAGCTATTAAACCATATTAATGGTCACAAGCAAAGTTACAAGCTAAGGATGTTGAAGTATCTTACTATGTTTATTGTTCCACTTCTTGCTAGCCATTTCAACCCCCTCTCTCAATGCAGAACAAGCTATAGCCTCTTTAAATGTGTGTTGGTCTTGAATCAATAATTTTGAAGTGATTGTTTTTGTTGTTGCAAAAGTGATACTCTCCCAGCGATCTTGCTGAACACCAGTCCAAGTTAAATGGAAGTTGTTATCACAATGAACTGCACAGGTAAGCAAACAGATCAAGGTGATATTTGTCCCATTTGTATACTCTGCAGTTACTGCAAAAGACAAAAATAAATGTTATGCCCTTTACATACACTCACAATTCCATCATAATTTAAATATAAAACCCCTCGGCACTTACTGTCCAGGGTGTGCAGTCGTATTCTTCTGAGAGGTTCAGCACAATTTATATTCCGTACACAGGAATAGTCACCGGAATTCAGTGAACTCACTTTGCTTATGACAAAAGGATCCAAGAAAGCAGTTTTGTTTGGAAGTCTCGCTGTTAAACCACCTGACTGTAATACACTTGACCTTTCACACAGAAATTGAACCCATTGCATTCGGCCTCCCACTTGGGAAGATATTCCTCCACATGTGAATGACAATGACTCACCAACTGCAACAAACACTTCCTCTATTCCATCTAGGGTAGAGATAAACAAATAACACTATATTAATATATATATATATATATATATATATATATATATA
>JAVQIZ010050674.1:0-11838 GCA_036023535.2 Galaxias brevipinnis
CATTATATCTTTGTTTGCATACAATCTTCTTGCATACAACAGGTGGCCTGTGTTATACTGTAGTTATACCTGTAAATATCAGCTTGAGTAAATGTAGTACTAATAGGTATACAACACATACATAATCGATTATATAATAAAAAAAAACACTAGATATAGATTTTGCACAGTTCTTCACCTGGTATTCAGTTGATCAGTCAACGCCACAGAGCGGCCAGAGAGTTCATTGACATGCTGGTTGCTCAGGTCTGAATCAGTCCCTGAGGAGACAGTGAATAGCTTAATATTAGGCCATGTGGTACCATATTTGAACAACCCTTTAGTTGTTAAAACACATATACTGACAGACATTTACTCTACCAGACAGCACTATTGTCATCATCATCATCATTGGTGAGGGAGCATTTCTGGGATAAGAATTTACTGCAGCTTTTGAAATTTACCTCATAAAAACTCAATAACCTAAAGGTATTTAATAAATACGCAGCTTTTCAAATATATGGTCCACACAAAAGCAAGCAGTCCAAATCTGCATAGACAAGTATCTGAGCTTCAATAGTTCTGTAACATTAAAAATATCATAGGCTTCTTTACCTTACCCTCATGCACCTGCAATTTATATTGTAATGATTAGGGAGGAAACACACTATGGATGTAATATTGCCTCATTCTGTAGTTGATCTGAATGTAGACAATATTCTAATCCTATAGTTTAGGAGAGTCGCAACGCAAACGTTGCCATACCAAATATGGGCATAACGCGTCACTAAGTCTGCAACCTAAACATTTCAAGTACAGCAGGTATCAATTACACATTTAAAAGCTGTTTTTGAGGTTAAAAAGCACCGGATTCCCACACAACGATATACAGCATCTTCAACTGGACTGTTGGAAGTTGCGTTTATTGAGCTAAATGTAATATTAACTAGAATGGTTACCGAAAAACAAATGAACAGCAGACTAGAGACAGTAAGCAATTGAAATCACTCCTTTGCTAATTCAAGAAAAGCACCAGAGGGCGAGGCTGACTAAAATAGGTAAGAGAAACACATAATTGCATTATACCGACAAAAATGCCTTAAAAATTATCAACATGTCTGTATTGATGTCTGCACTGGATATCCCCCAAAACTGCCTCCCCCAGGTCTTGTCGGTCTGCTTGGAGCGGTCGCATGACCAGAAGCCGCTTTAATTTCATAAACTATCTGTACTTACACATTAGCCAGAGTAATGGGAGAATAGACGACAAGCAGCTGAGAATGTTGTGCACTTGGTAGCTAGCAGTACACCAAATCCTCCTCCCCTCCCGGCAATCTGTTTCTATCCTTGTCGATATCAGACTATGAGCCTTACTGTCTCCGCTCGTGCATACTACTTGCTCCCCGAAGCCTCTCTTCGCTACAAAAACAAAAGAGGGAAGACATAGTGCGCGTGAGTGTCTCGCTGAGCTCTAGCCAATGAGCCCTCCAGTCTTAAAGGGATGTAGGCTCTCGTCCAATCATGACGCGGCTCTCACGGTGAGGCCGAGCGACCTAGGTCTGTCTGGGTCGCGTCTAGATTGACATATCGACGCGACTGTTTTTTTTTAAGTGGCGCCGCCAAGATTACCTCGCTCCTCATCCCCAGACTCTGTGCTACAAGCCTATTGGTCCCAGTTACCACTGCCGCTCTTTAGTGTTGCAGCTTTCCAATCTAGATGTTGTGTTGTGTACTATTCACATCACAGTTATGGAACTATCGTAATTATAGGGCACGTTTAGATGACAGTGTTAATGACGAGTAACCCCAACCCTATTCAGCGGAAGTGGCATACATTTGTTTAATGTGGGAATCAATATTCTTAATTTACAGTCCCCTGCAAAACCATTCTATAACCCAACTAGAAATTCTTAGACAACTCTATCCTTAGTCACACAACAATAATCTCTGAATTTGATGGTGGATTGCTTTTGTTAAGAGCGATTGCGCGGCATCATTATCAACAAAAAAAGGAACAAAATACAAAAAATTAATTGTGTTCAATGGTTAATAGTGTAGGCCTACGTTTTGTTGGCCCGTCCTGGGTTAGCCCTGCTTAGCCATGCCATGGTTTTTACAGTAGCCTATACAGGTTTTCTGGTGCCAGGCTACCGGTAAACTCTTCAGAAACCAATACACATTCTGTAATGTAACCTTTGCTTATTAAGGTTGTGGTTAGCCTGTGGTTCACATGAACATTTCAAACAAAAGCCTTATGGGCAAGTTCTGCATTTAATAGATCTGAAGCTAATTAAAGATGTGAGATAGGATACCAATTTTTAAAGCCTTGTAAGTGCTGCTTCAAACTCCCGGTACAGTCTGCCAGGAAGACCTTTTTGTAGCTACAGCAAAAAGTGGTTTGTGTTATAGTCTTTCATTCTATTGAACAGGTGCAGAGTCAATGTCAATGAACATACATTTTACATTTAAATAGCTTGGAACCAACATAACCCTGACTAGAAATAAAACTGTTCCTATCATCATGTAAAAAGCATTGCTTTTCTGTAACTATAGCCTATTTTCACTTCCTTCTAATTTAAGTAAAAAATTACAGCTTGTCATAAATCCATGTACCTTAATACATTTATGAAGAAATAATACAATCCATCCACTCCTACTATCCATGTTTGTTTTACCCGCTCCTTTCTAATCTGCATTCCCTCATCCCATAAAAAAGGTTAATCTTCAATCCCCTTCTAAAATCTCATTACAAAACATTAATGAACGAGAAAAGAGGCGGACATACCTTGCATTTTATCAAACCCTGATAAAATTATGCAGCAAGGTTTGGAGGGCATAGATTGCCAGTGGAAGCAACTTAAAGTTTTTATGGCAGTATTTAGGTTTTTTTTATAATCATGATAAATAGTCAGCAAATGGTCTATATTTCAATGTTAATTTATGGTACTTTTGGGGAGTAATTCTTGACATGGTCAATTCAAATCAATGGGTTAATTACTCATTCTTTTCTATTTATTTATTTTTTTAAAGCTTGCTTTTGAACAGTTGTTTGTGTATTGAAGATAAGTGTGGCTAAGCAAGGCGGCAAAAAAATTTATTCCTCAGGTCAGTTTTGAGTCCACTCCTGTTCATTTATCTCCTTTCCCTGGGAAGGATCCTCCGTCATCATGGTGTCCAGTTTCAGTGCTATGCTGATGACACCCAGCTCTACCTCTCCACTAAACCCTTGCCGATGTCCCTCACCAACTGCATCCATGACATTTCAAGCTGGATAGCAAGAACTATCTGAAGCTCAATGGAAACAAAACTAAAATCATACTTCTTGGCTCCAAGTCCAAACTACCCAAACAAGTAACTGCCCTCACTATTGATATAGGCCTATATGTTTATTTAGTTGCAGCTACTCGTTATCTCTTTAAAAGTAATTAAATAACTTTCCCAATTACTCCCTTAAAAAAGTAATGTGTTACTTGGGTTAGTAACTTGAGTTTCCCAATTTACTCAAGCTCTTTGAAGTTTAGCTTTACATTTTTATCCCACACTGGTAACTTGTGATCGTTCTGTGGTACTTTGTATTAGCCAATATAGGCCCCTATGTATAGTATTTTAAAACATCAATACAAATAATAATATAGTAAACCATAAATTGTCTATTAAGAAATGCATAAAAGTTTTATTAAAACACACAAAATATTTGTTCAAGTTATTTATTCTAGGCTCAAATGGCCCGCTAAAATGCCTCAAAACTCACAACTTACAATCCCAGCCGAAAATAATATTCCCACATTTAAAGCGGACAAAATCAAGTGATTTAAGTTTCACAAAATGGTCAGCAATGAAAATTACTTAAGTTTAAAGTAACAATATATTTTCCGTACTGTTTGTGTCCAAGATCAGCTGAGCAAACAGTAAGTTTTGTTGAAGCTGGTACCGCTGCTGTGACGTTAGCTAGGTAAAGTTCATACTGGCTAGCTAACAACAACTACAATTACTGAGATCTTAGCAAACATTAGCATCTGTGGTTGGCTGTAACCTCCTTACCCACCCATGAAATAAACTCAATTAAACTTTGAGGGGGTATAAGATGGGGAGCTATAGAGAGGCCAAGTCAGCCTCTTCCGGTTTACCACTATGGGACGTTATTTAAAAAAAATATGTATGGAATCCAACGGCGAGAGGCAACTTATATTTTTGATCTCGGATTAATTGTGCCATGAAGCACACATATGTTTGTCAATTTAAAAGATAGTTTGCACGTCAAGAACGTCGCTGTTTGTCGTAAAACATGAAAGTAATGTTGAGTTTTGTGTTAGCCTCCTCAATGAACTACATCTCTTGTCTCACACAGTGTACGTCACCAGTCACTTTGGCACATTTGAGCTCTTTCTCCTAGAACGAGGGGAAAAGTATTAAAAGACATGAAAATCATTGAGTTGCCCATGATAAGAGCGGCAGATATGCAAAAGGAGAGTTGGTGGGTTGAATAAGAGCTTGCATACGGGGCCTGTTCTACAAGGTTTCGGTGAGTGTAAAACGAGTCAAGTCAGCTAGCTAACGTTAGCCCTGACGCAACTGTTGGGTTTGTAGTCTTTCTGATTACGTATTTTGACAGTCTTATACTTCAAAGGTTTTACAACAAACTGAGACTTTCTTGATGTGCAAAACTCTCTTTTAAATTGACAAACATCATATGTGTACTTCATGGCACAATTCATTCGAGATCGAAATATAAATTGCCTCTCGCCGTTGACTTCATACATATTTTTTCCGAAATAAGGTCCCATAACGGTAAACCGGAAGGGGCTGACTTAGGCTCTCTATACAGAACGGTGAGCTCTCGTCGGTGCACGCAATTACAGAAATATAAACAGGAAAGAGTAACGTCTGCGCAGAAACAGCGAAGACCAGGAGGTAAAAAAAAATATATTGGTATCGGTAAAATGGGGAAAATAACTGCAGCTAACTAGTAACGGCCCCTTTTTAATTTTCAGTAACTGTAATTTAGTTACTCAAATGCGACGAATGCGTTACTTTACTAGATACCGCCAATAGTAGTGAAATTACTTTAATGCGTTACTTCCAAGACTACTATTGACAATAATATTCTCTCCTTTGAACTTCACATCACCCGGTCTGCATTCTTTCACATCCGGAACATCCTGAGACCTTTTGGTCGGAAAGGGCCAATAGCATAACTGTAACAGAGACTGTACTTTGATGTGGAGAAAATTGTTTAAACTGGAAAAGATCCTTGCCACAATATTTTTGAACGCCACTATGCGTTTGGCATTATAGCCATAACTTCCGATGAAAGGACAGATAGGCCTACTTAAAAAAGCATAGCAAAGCTTTCCCCGATTTAGCAAGCAAAACCTTGGAAACACTTTATTTTAATTATCACAGTATTAGTATAAACCACTAATATGTGGCTTATAAGTGTGTGAACAAAGTGCAAATTAGGAGTCTGTTAGCTATTTACAAAGGTCTTACTCAGATTTTTTTTTATAAACACATGGTAAGTTATGTATTACTGAATATAACTTAAAATACCAATTTTATGCAATAATAGTAAGGAGCTAGTAGGCTATTGTAGCTAACAGATCGTTAGTATGCAGTTTCAGAATGGGACAAGGATAGAATCAGAATACAAGATCAAGAATACAGATTTTTAGCTTACTACTGCTAAATAAGACTTCATTAAGATATTTAGGTGGAATTATGTGGGTCTTCAGGAAAGCTTATGGTACTTGTTCATAAATAGTTAACATATAACAGGTCAGTAGTGCTCAAAAGGTATAGGTCCCTATTCTGAGGTTTAGACTTACTTGCACCATAAGAAGCAGCTTGTTCAGCACTTCAGGTTCCCTGTTATAAAGGCCTTGCCTGCTATGAAAAGGAATGCCATTTCAGAAAACAATGACAGTTCAAGATATAGGCCTAGAACTTTCTCTAATATCTAATTTTGACATGATTATAGCCTTGTTGAGCAAGACAAAGCATAATCAAGCCTATTTAGAGTAACCTCCATACTTTTAGTTCAGTTTACATTCAATTCTCTTGTAGGCATAACACATATTACAAATTTAGACAAAGTGCTTGTTTCTTTCTTCAAATATAATGGAATATATACATCTTTTTTACTTCTGTATTGTAATAAGAAAACTATTACCATGTAGATTTGTCTGCCTCCTTACTTACCTTAACACAGTTGCTGAACCCTGACTTTAGAATAGGGAACAATTGTTAGTGCATTAGTGACAAGTAATGTTCTAATTAGCTATCCATATGTCTGCACTTTAGAACAGCGCAAGCTATATTTAACGTTACATTGTCTTTACGTTATGAAAAATTTGTTTGGGGACCACGTTTACTTAACAATACTTTATTACTAATACTATATTTGAATATCATGTTATCAACAAAAATCCTTACAAACATCCTGAAGAGAGACTATTAAACCCTGATAAATTTATCATCAGATGAAAAGTTTGAATTAAATAAGGCTCCATAATCAGTTTACATGCAATCTCATAAATCATTGCTGATAAAAAAAAAAATCTGAACAAAAAACCCATTGTTGACTTGTCCCAATGGAGCAGGCCAAAGACCTCCCTGAAGATGACACAAATGTAAGAATAATGATTAAATTAAAAAAAAGATTTGAATGTGTACTCTATTAAAACATAGATGGGTAAAAATTTTAATATTGACAAACTGCCTTTTTCTAGTTGTTCAGTACACAGTTTCTGCCACAATCTACAATTCAGATTACTTGATCAGAAAAAAAACGGATTATGGGAGTGAGCATTCTAAGCAGAATCGTGTTATACTAAAAGTGTGAGACCGAATTCCCTAACTCCCTGCTAGCATTACCATATATGCAACCGCCTTCCTTGGTGTGGATAAATTTTTTAAGTATTCAAAGGTAACAAGCAGGCAAGAAATGCAGTTCCCCCCCAAGATTTGTGAGATGCAGTCACTGTTTACTGGGGGAATGTGGGGTAAATGCCCCTGACGTCTCCAGCATGGTCTTTCTCCGCGCTGTCTCCTTGGCAACATTATGGTTGAGACGTCTCAGCCTTTCCTAGATAACAAAAATATAATAAAAATGTGTTTTAGTGATTGTGCCCCCATACAAATCTTTTTAAAAAGACATACATTAACAGTGTACAAAGACAAGTTTAAAATGTAAGACATTAAGTAGGATTGAAAGGTAGTAAAATCACATTAACAGTAAATTAAATTGTAATTAGGGAAACTGGGTCGTCTGTCTTTGCCAGTAACCAGCCACACAATTACATTGATTCACTGGCGTAAGATTTTTAAATGTATACCAACTGAATTAGCATTAAATCTACAGCCTTCCACCTGAAAATGAGAGACATTGTCATCAACTAAGCAAGTGCTGAAAAAGCAAATGGGTTATGGATCATATGCTAACTATGTCACTTAATATGAAAACCGGGATTTGTTATTTATAGATTATTGTTATTGAAGACAAATATAAATAATTGTCCAACTTAGGCTGGTACTATTCTGCTCATATTTATAAGTAATTTACCTTTTTGAAGCTGTATTGAAGATAATGTGTCTGCTGTTATTTTAATAACTTGTTACATTATAAATTAGAGTGCAGGAAATGTTAGCAGTTCCTGACCTCCAAGAAAGACATGTACTTCCGTGAGGAAAATAGATGCAAACACCACCAGACACTTAAAAGGGATAGGTGTCTTTTTATGTTGCACCTCATCTCACTGTTTCAGATGTCCCAACTGAAGTTGCACTGCCAGTTCATGTCGGCTGTGCTTGCAAGCACCTTAGCAATAGTTACATTCAGGGTGTGTGCAAGTTAGATTTTATAATTTTTTAATACCATGTAGAATGAAACTAAAAGACCAATTAAAAATAATAACAAAAAAAGCATAGTACCACACCGATTACCTAGGTTTGGTACAACTTTGTCCAAACATGTCTATTGAAACTAAGGGTTGTAAAAGTGGTGGAATAAACGAAATGTCCTGACTCCGCTGTAACACGTAGGCAGCTCGACTTTAACATTAAAAATGTATTACTCCGCTCACAGTAAAGAACTACAGCAATGTTAACTACAGCAATGTTAAATGTCGGACATATGAGGTTTTGGCTTTTTGACGACCGGTTGACAGTTTTTTTTTTTGCTGTTTTTTTTTTATACAGGGTTAACCGATGAGACAAGGTCTCTTTCACAGCAGTGCCCTGTTTAAAGGCAGAATAAATAAATTACAACAAAAAATAAATAAAAAGTAAGCAAAAAACGTTTACAATACAATATTTAAAATACAGTACAATATTTAAGTTTCAGCCAAAACAAGAACACTCTTCAACTCCCAAATCATCCAATAAAAGGGTAACAATGCAAAGTGTCCGATCAGAAATAATGTCCTTATGCAATCAACTTTGTAACTAAAGGCCAGTTCTGACCAATGATTCGCGACGCAACAAAAAGGTTTTAGAACGTCGCAGACCAAAGTTGCAGCGGTGTGAACTAGTAGTTGAAAGGCGGCTGAAGCCGTTGCATGTCGTCACAAAAGACTTGGCTTGTCAAATCGCCAAGTGCAGTTTTAGAAAATTAGGAAGTATAGCGCCAGATTTATTTTAAAAAAGGCATTATTTGTTAGTGCATTTACATGCATACGTTGCATTTGTTATCTTTTAAATAAACTATTGTTTATGAACATTATATACTCTGCAACATATAGTAGCTATGGTGCCAATTGCAGCTAAATAAATACGATTGTCATGCACTAGCTTATACTAGTAGCTTATAATAGTAGAGAAATACAATTATTCAATTGTTTTTGTTTACTGTAAACTGTAGTGAGCTATGCCATTACTATGGAAACGGTCATTTGTGTCTGTGCTCGTTGCTTTGGTGTGCACCACTCAGTTTTAGGGCGTTTACGATCAGACGTTCGGGATTCTTCTGTTTATCACCTCATCAGACATGGCTTTATGCGTTGTTGGTGAGAACTAATAATATGCACAACATACACATGATTTATGAAACACTGCCTTGCTCAGGCTCATGAAGTCAAGCCAGATCAGTGCGCACAGGCATGTGCGGGATGGGCCATTGAGAGGGATAGGAGGGACCAAAGACTCAGGAGGTTGGCCTTTTTGAGTGTTGTGATTCAAATTCTTGCTATTTTTTCCCCAATTCTCTAGGACTGCATACTGCACCTTTAAAGGGTGTGATGCATTACTTAACCAAATACAACCCCAATTCGGAAAAAGTTGGGACGCTGTGTCAAATGTAAATAAAAATAGAATGCTGTGATTTGCATATTCTTTTTGACCTATATTAAATTAAATACATTACAAAGACGAGATATTTTCTGTTTTACCTTATCAACTTTTTTTGAAAATATATGCTTCTTCTGAATTTGATGCCCGCAACACGTTTCAAAACATGGGACAAGGGAAGCCAAAGACTGGGGAAATTGTGGAGTTGGTGATGTATCCCTTTAAGATTGAACGGTTGCCATAGCCTCAAAACCGGTTGCCCTGGGTAACTGGGCAGCCATTAACGTTTAACGCTGGTTGAAATTAGTGTATTTTGTGCCTATTTCAGAGCCCTATATTTGCGAGACCCCCAGTCAAGCATCGTTTTGTTTATTTCGTTAATAAAGTTATCAAACTGATAATCCCTCTCGTCTCTGATCGGACACCATAGCAAGTTCTTCATACCAAGCACCCACACTTTAAAATCCTATTTTACAATGCCATTGCAGTAAATAATTCAAGTTCTTCTGAAATACTTTTTCTAATCATTTGTGCTAGTATGAGGAGTTTTATTGAAACATAGATCATTTCAAATTAAAATGTTGTATATAGAATCATTATTATGTTTCCATATGCAATTCCATATTCCTACTTGTATATTGAAATTTTGGCCCAAAATTTAAATACAAAATGTGTAATGACAAAATTGTCCTTGGGATAGGTACTTAAAAAGTAAAGCAGAAAGCTTTGAAGACACTGACCTGAGCATTCTGAAGTATGTTGTTGACCAACACCACCCTTCTTCTGGCATTAAGCAGCTTCTTTACATAGGGATCGAGGTCTAAAGCTACCTTCTGGTGTTCATTAATTCTGCAAAATTCTGAAACAAATGTTTAAATAGATTTTACAGCTTTATTACCATAGCTTCAGTACTAATTTCAGAACCTTGCCAGTTTTTAAAACTAGACACAGACCTTAGAACAAATCATCAAAATTTACTTTTTTTCAAGAGATGGTGGCGGGCCTCGTTTGAGAGGTGGTTTAAGGGGACATGGAAGAGGACAAGGCCACGCATCAAAACAACGGCAGCAAAGGATAATAAAGTCAGTTGTAAACCGTTGCATGTCAATGGATTAGGCAGCAACAATGATACAACCTAACCTCAATCAGAACTTACCATTATACATTATAATACATTATTCATTACAAATCACTGTATATTGCATACCACAGGGCAGATCATGGGACTGAAGGTGTTAATTTTCTCTGCGGAATTGAGACAGGGACAACTGGGGAGATTGAGAGCCCAAATTCTCAATGACCAACAAGAGAAGGCTGTGGAAGATTTAGGTAATTCTCCTTTAATATCTTGTTAAAAGGTGATGGAGCTTGATGCAGACGAAAACCATAACAAATTCTTCTTTCTGAATGAGGCAGGCTTAAACATGGCCAAGAGAAGGAAGAGAGGTCGGGGAACAGGCAAACATCAAAGTATCTGTATAACGTGGTAACATCACAGTTTGTGCAGCTATATGGGAGGATTCTGTGTTGTGACTCTCAAAACTTAGAGGAATACCACCCCTGGAAAAGGTGGAATAGACAAATCTATGGTTTCCTATCGAGCACGGATTTTTCTTTCGTCAATGCACTCCGAGCAAACGCCACAGGTTTTGTATGAAAAATTTTGTACTCACAGTGGGATGTTTGCGCAATAAGGGCTTCAGTTTGATATGGCAGTAGGTATTGGGCATAGTACCGTAGTAAGTCTACTGGGAAATGCAGGCCTACTGGGTAAGGGACACGTAGTTTCGTCCCCTGCTCTGTATACATATCTACATGAGCAAAATACAGGTGCGTATAGGAGTGTGCAGGTGAATAGAAAACGGATACCCCCTCAATTGAAAGACAGAAAGCTCAAACCATGTAACCCCCCCCCTCTTCTTTGAACAGCTTACGCTAATCACTGCATCTTTTAGGGATGCTTGTACAGTGACAGTCCTCTCCACCACACATGACTCCTCTGTCATTGTGAAACGAGTCCGCTGTAAAGGTCCCCCTGGCTTCAGAATGGTCCAAAAGCCAAGATGTGTAGAAGATGACAATAAATACATGGGAGGAGTTGATAGAGATGACCAATTGTGCTCCTACTACGAGTACAAGCACTTGTAAGTCAAAGAAATGGTACCATAGGTTCAACCACCTAGTCAAATAGGTGACACTCGTCAATGCCTTCATCCTGTAATAGCGAGAGTGGCCACCCACTCTTTGCAGTGGAGTTTAGGTAGAACTGCTACATAGAGGGCAGAAGCAGCAGCCCCCAGCTCCAGTGGAGGAGGTGGCAACAGTTCCAGCCCGACTCACAGGAAGACACTTCTTAGCCACTAATGAAAAGTCTAAGCCAGAGTGCAAGGCGTGCTCATCCAGGAGCTGGTGAAAGTGCAGGTGATTAAAAAACAGAAGCAGATGACTTTCTTTTGTAAAACATGTCCAAACAATGCATCCCTTTGCCCCCACTTCCTTCTTTGAGCTATACCACACCAGACCCGTCTACAAATAGGTGATGAGTTGACTTCATATCATTATTAGGAATGTAACAAT